>CM050207.1:33354407-33361907 GCA_027475355.1 Coilia nasus
GTGGGTCGCTGTCTTTCTCTCTTTCTTTCCCTCTCTCTCTCCCTCCCTCTCTTTCTCCTTCTCCCTCTCTCTCTCTCGCCTCTCTCATTCTCTCTCTCACTCCCTCTCCCGCCTCTGTGGCCCTGCTCCGGAGGCTAACGGTGATGGCGGAGGCCATCTTCCCCTCTCTCTTTTGTGTCCCTGCCCCACGCCATGAACAAGGACAGTGAAGAGAGGACGAGTGGACATGAGACAAGGTGCCCTTGCCAAGTTGGCAACGTGCAAACAGCTGGGCACGCCCTTCGAGGGAGTCAGTCCCATCATGCACATCCACGCAGCACCACCCAAATCCTGTCCCTGTCCTGTCCTGTCCTGTCCTTGTCTCTCTCCAGTGCCCCCGTGAACGCCTGGCACCATGGCCCTGGCAAGGGTGACATGACCTAGTTCCAGTCCGTGGCATGTGTGCCCAGAGCAGAGCGTAGACCGGCCCTGTGCCTGGTGCCCAGCACCTGATACCCCCTTGTGCCAGGTGCAGTGACCGCGTCAGTGGTCAGTCGTAGTGTAATGGTGACCAGCAAACACGCAGAGAGAGAGAGAGAGATCGCATCTCTACTTCTCTACACAATCACCCTGTTGAGGCACAATCACAGGCTCTTCTATATGCACAGAGCAGATTTATTTTTTTGTAAAATATAGAAATTATTATGAGAGATTTAAAAAAGTTTGCCACTTAACATATGCCTCACCATCACCGTCGAACAAGAATGTATTAAAAAAAAGAAAACATTCGTAGACTTCATCAAAAGGGCAAACTGTTTACAGCGCAAACAAAAAAAAATGTGGAGAAAAAAAAAAGATATTTTAAACAATTCTAAAGATTCGTATGAGATGAAAGACACTATGTTTTGGTATAAAGTCTATAGTAATGAAAAAGAATAGGTTTGTATGGTGTATTTTTTACTGTTCAGCTGAGGCTGGGGGTGGGGTGCTGAGGTAAGCAGCCTGTTGAAGGCTGAGCGTCGCCGTGGCAACTATGCAGCGCACTGCCCCTCCCCAGTGCCTGCCCTACACAGAATAAAAGGAACTCTTTTTACCATTCAGCTGTTATGGTATATCTCTCTGACTCTCATTGTAATGTAAATATATATAGACATATATATAAAAATATAAATGTAATCACTTTTTTTCTCATCGTGTACTGAATTGTTAATGCAGCTTGTTTTATGTCAGTGTTTTTTTTTTTTTTTTTTTTTTCCATGTCTTTTGAGACTTTTTACCTTTTTTTTTGGTCTGATTTGTTTTTTTAATATATATATATTTTTTTTTGGTCTGATTTGTTTTTTTAATATATATATATATATGTATTTCCAGTGGCATCAATAATTCCGATGCAGGCAGTGTCTTTTGTGCGTTTTAGTTCTGCTTTCCATTTTGTGTATGTATGAGACGCAGAGAGCAAGGTGTGTGAGCATGTGTCAGGGATTGTGTGTTGGTGTGTGTGTGTGTGTGTGTGTGCAATAATCCACTTTGTATCCCACCTCCTCCACGGAAATATTTCACATAAAAAGGTCATACACAACAAACAAGGTCCTAGCTGCATGTGCCAGTGCAGCTGTCGCAAACGTCTCTCGTCAGACTGTGTGCAGATCACTTCAATAGTTTTCTCAGAAAAACCCTGTCAGTGGCTTAACATGAACCTAAGCTCCGGAGGGGCAGCAGCAAGAAGACAACATTTGAAATGGATTCTTTTTCCCCTTTGTCAGTCCAGCCATTGGAAATGATGGCCTAATTTGTTTGTTTTTCTGCTTTTGTAGTCTTAATAAGCACAGAGAGCTTTGAAATGTCTGGAGCTGAAAGTCTCCCTCTCTGTCTCTCTTTGTGATATGTATGTATCCATGGGAAGAGTCAGAGTAGAAACCAAACCACTGCCCCCCCCCAGCACCCCTTCCCACCCCATCCCCCTCCTGGAGACCCTTTTACTGCCAGCGCAGGCTTCAACTTTGTGTGTGTGGGTGCGTGTGCGCACAGACCCTCCATCCTCACTCTTTCCATCCTATCCGTCTCTCTGCTCTCTGACGAGCCTCTGTCCCTGTGATGCCTTACACCCCACCACTACCACCCTCTGTTTTATCAGTCTGGTGCCCAGGTGCCCTGCTTTTCTCCCTCGTGCAGTGTGTGTTTCTTCTGTTCGTTTGTTTGCTACAGTGGTCCTTATCAGAGATGTTGGTAACAAATAATGTTTTCTGTAGAAGGAATTTGTTTCTTTTTTTAAAAAAAAAATCTGTTTTGTTTCTTGTTTGGTGTCTTACATTTTTTAGTCCCCTTTTAAAAATGTACAGTTCTGTTATTTAAAAAAAAGTTTTCTTGTCCACTAGTGTAACTACTCTTATTGTTTTGTTTTTGTTTGTTTTTTTTAATATGCCATTTTAAATCATTGTCTTTTTTCAGTAACAGCTTTTTTTGGTTTGTGATGTATGTTATAGTGCTTACATTTTTTTGATTTAATATAAACAATAAAACTTGTTACCATGTCATACCCATGTGTTGATATTTGTGACAGTAGGCAAGATTGTGTCTTTACTGTAGTCCCGTTTCAAGTGACAGACCTGGTTAACTAAAGGCGGTAACCTGAATCTAAATAGAAAAGTCCTTTTGTTTGACTCTGCTTAGAGTATACAGCCATACCGCTCTACTATGAAGAGGTTTGCTGCTTACTGGTGAACTAACCCAGGTTTATGACTACGTCATGTACTTGGACAAAGGCCAGGACAGTTTTTTTATGCATTTCTATGGGCACCCTTCCTTAAGCCAGTTGGCAGTCGGACTCTTTCTGTAGATGCAGTTGAGCCCTCCATTGGGCTAGTTTCATGGTCTGTATGCTGGCAAACAGAATACTTTAAAAGACAATGCTGCATGGAAAACTAAAACTAGGTAATGTCTCTATAGTTTGACCTTCACCATTTTACATTGGACTTTCCCCATGAGTCCATGGACTAGTTATGCCTATTGCAGTTTGGCCTGCAGAGGGCAGTGTTGCAGCACAACAGGTGTCACCAATCAAAATCATCAGAATGTAGGAGAGGTCTGACCTAATCACACTAACGTATTCACTGTATGTGAGGTAAACAACAGAAAAAGAAACTTTCATATCTTCAAATGTCTCAGGTGGACTGTCAAGCCCAGCTATACAGAGCATAGTGGCTGACTGTAGGTGGGGGAATAACGCTGTCTGAGAGTAAAATAATGTGTGTGAAAGTGTCTGACATGTGAAACTAAAACACATAATGGGGAGTTAGTCAAACAGTAAACGCAGTGCTGAGCACACCTGACATTATCTAGCGTGGAGAGTAGCCCTGGCATGCCTGCCCTGTGCTATGCTGTGCTGTGTTGCATGCCATGCCAATCCCTGCGTGAGAACGCAGAGAACCCTGTTATTACATGCAGAATGGCAGCAACATGATAAGAGCACATCATCCCCATTCAACAGCTCTCTGGAATGCACCTAACCCATTATCAGAGCCAATCACAGCACAAGCCATTCTACCTGTGTTTTTATGGGGCGTATTCCATTAACTTTAACAGTTTTATGTGTTTAGTGATAACTGTTCTTTGCTGTGTGTGTGCTGTACGTTTGGGAGATTTGAAATGACTAGGTCTTGCTGTTTGTGGAATTCAAAGCAAGTGAACTTAAAATGGCTTCAGTTGCTTCCCCCCCCACCACCAGCTCTTTCTCTTCTTCTCTCTCTCTCCCCACTCCCTTCCTCCACCCCAGCCCACTCCCAGTCCTGATATTAAGTGTCCTGCCTCCTCTTCTGGACAGGGATCAAGGAAGCCTGGTGTCCAAACCCAAAACAAAGCCCTTGTTTGGGAATGTCAGCCTCTAGCTCCCCTCCCACCTGTCCTTCCTGGCTCTGGACAGCCCGAGTGGAGGGAGTGGATCGCTTACCTGACGCTGGGCTCAGACAGGGCTATATCGGGGACTGCTGCTGCAGTCTGTCAGTCTATCTGTCCATCTGTATGGCATTTTTATGATCTGCTGGGTCATTTGATACCTGCAGCTTCACAGTGCTGAATGAAGAGAAGATATAGATCATGTCCTCTTAAAACGGCTTTAGGAAGATGACTGAGTGCACTTTCTCTCTCTCTCTGTCTCTCTCTCTCTCTCTCTCTCTCTCTCTCTCTCTCTCTCTCCCTCTCTCTCTCTTTCACCCAATCTCTCATTATTTTACCCACTTTTTCAGTTTATTTATCTTTTATATAGTATAATAGGAACATCGTGTTTCCACCTTGAAATCTTTCCAGACACTTTTCTGTTTGATAGAAATATCAGTGAGATTGCGTGCATCGTACCATAGTAGGCCTAAACTGAAATGTGAAGTCCATTTTGAATTTATTACACTTCTTACCACATTTTCACCATGTGCACAACTCATTGCGACCCATGTTTTATCTGACGAATTTAAACTGAAATATAAAAAGTCTGCATCCATAAGACATTTAGACAGTTAGTCATGATGGGCTTTGGAAGTGTAACATTATATTACAGTATAGAGTTGGTAAAGGCTGTGTTTGACAGGATGACAGAACCTAAAGCCTTATTTTGTGCTCTAGAGGATGCCTGAGGGCCTTAAGGCAGAACCACCAAGGATTGTTCTATACGCACAGGCACAGGTCTCTGTTTACAGTTTTTCTCAATTGTTTAAACACAATTCCTTGTACTTCAGACACAATGACCACAACATGTAACTCATGCACCAACCCCATGAACCAATTCTGCTAAACTATAAACACAATTCCTGCTTTACACTCAAATTGCAGTTCTAAAACACACTTTTTTCAAAACACTATAGACAATTCTCTGCGTTTGGCACAATTTTCATGACAAAAATCTCTTGTTTTCACAAGGAACACACAGTGATTCAAAATTCTAAAATCAATTGCCCTACTATGCACACTGACTCATCACATTGGCAAACACCTGTCACACAGCTTTACAATTAGCTATCAGAGCTTTGGAAGAGGCAGAGCCACAGCTAGAGGAGTGAGAGTAAGAGGAGAAGGACGGGGAGGACCCGAACGAGGATGAGAAAGGACAGTAATCTCTGATGAGATCAGAGCCATTTTGGTTGACCATTTGGTCAACAAAATTATTTTACAGTAGTTGTTTAGTTGTTTACATATCTCTCTCCATATTCTGCAATCCTCAACCCAATTGAGGATTTTTTTTTGACTGGAGATGAAAGTGTATGACCAAAATCCACAAATGCGTGTACCCTTTCTCTAAGCTATGGAAGACGCATGTGAAAATATAGCAACTGATGCTTTTTATGGATGGATTCGCTGCTAGGCCAGGAAAAACATTGCATGTGATGTGGATGAGGTGCTGTGTCCACGCCAAAACAGAAGAAAGGATGCAGCGTAATTTTTTTTGTAACTGTATAGGCTACAGTAAACTCTTCTGTTGTGTTTTATGTAGACCACTGTAGGTGCAGCTTTGTGTTGATTGGGATGCACAGTGTGTACACTGTTTTTGTGGGAAAAATAAAATATATTTGTATCAATGTATATGTGCGTTCTGAGTATAAAAACAATATTCTAAAATATAACACACTTATGTATGTACTGTCTGTAGCAAGTGTAACACTGAACAAAAAAAGGCCTAAATCATTATGATGAATGGAGAAGAAGTGTTTTCCATTTATCATAGTGTTTTACATTAAGCACATCAGGGTTCAACTGGTTGTTATAAATGTCTATTCATATGATGGTTTGTGTTTGTCATTTGACAACAAAATAGCATTTTGAGAAGAAATAACATTGTTTTGAATGCAAAGTTTCATTTTGCAGGAGAAGTGAGGGGTTTTGCCCATTGTGTGTGTTTTTTTGACTTGTGTGTAGAGTTCTGAGAGTATGAGGCATGCTTTCAGGAAATGTGTTTAAACAATTAAGACTCTCACTTGATGTCCCTCTCTCTCACTTTCCCTCTGTCTCTCACTCTCACTTATTGTCTCTTCCTCCACCTCTCTCTCCTATGAGTCTGTGCTTGTAAATAGATTTTTTGTACATGTAAAAATACTTTGTATTTGAGAAAAAAACAAATCTCCCACAGGCACAAATCGTATTCACAAGCACAGATTCTTTTTACGAACACAAAACCAGTCAGTGAAATCTCTGCCAAAACTTCTCAGCCAATCACCAAACGTCTTACTCACCGGCCAATCAAGTTGCCGCCTTTATTTAGAGCAATGAGCGGGTACGTGAATTCTATATGTAGCCATGTACAATAAAGTAGCCAAACTGACTGGTTTTGTGTTCGTAAAAAGAATCTGTGCTTGTGAATACGATTTGTGCCTGTGGGAGATTTGTTTTTTTTCTCAAATACAAAGTATTTTTACATGTACAAAAAATCTATTTACAAGCACAAATTTTTATTACAAGCACAAAACTTTGTTACAGAGACAAAACAGATTTTCACGCAGAGACACATTGTTTTTACAAGCACAAAATATTTCCACATGTACACAAATTCTTTTCACAAGCACAAAATATTTCCACGTGTACACAAATTATTTTCATGAGCACAAGATATTTCTATGAGTACAGACGTTCCGGCAGGGAATTCATTCCATAAGAGAGAGAGAGAGAGAAACTGTTGAGGACGAGTGAACATTTTTTGTGTGCACCAGTATGGGTTCAGTCTTGAGACAGCCACAGCACTATGACAACATCCTCATTTCAAGCCATGGAAAAAGCCCACGTAAAGCCCACATAAAAAGCCCTGGGAATGGTGCCAGCTAAGAGTTGAACTGGGACACCTCTGTCAGTGAGTCAGTCAGCTCAGACACCTCATACTCAGGGCTCACAAAGACAGTAGGCATGGCGAGGGCAAGGAAAGGGAGTACAAGTTCACGAACAGATAGTTTGTTAAGATGGTGGTCGTGGTAAGCGCTCGAAGGACAACATTAAGTCTAAGTGGGCATGCGTATTTGCAGTCCCTAATTGTCTCGTTAAGGAAATTAATGAGCTCAATTATGTCGTTTAGAGCTGCTGAGCCGCCGCCAACCTCCTGCCCCACGGCAGCCAACCTTGGACCCGCGCTTGTTTGTTTACACCATTTATCACCATGGTGACAGCACACTCTCCCGAGGGTGGAAGAGAGCTTTGGCATACCTACCACAAACCCACTAAACCTGCTGCCCTATAGGAGCTGCACCTGTGTGGGTGGGACCTCCCTGTGTACTGACAGCATCAGACGTGTATATTAAATCTGTGCAGAGTGCAGACAAAATGGCATCTTCTGTTTACCAAATCCAGCTCCTATGACACTGTTCAACAGGTCAGTCATGGTTACATCTATCTAAACCACCCTCATACCAGGAATTTCTATGTGAGATGATCTGATACTTAGTTGTCATTCTCCAATGACATTCTACAATCTATACCGTCTGAGTCAGCCAGTTCAACACTCCTGCATTTTATTGGGCATCAGTTTAATGGCATTTAATGCATTAAACACAAACA
>CM050207.1:33369407-33376907 GCA_027475355.1 Coilia nasus
GGATTGGTGAACAGAGTGATGCCCTCACCCCAACATTAAGAACTGCTGCAACATCTGTAGTTGATATTTAATCTCCTACTGTCTTGTGGGTCTGTGTGTGTGTGTGTGTGTGTGTGTGTGTGTGTGTGTGTGTGTGTGTGTGTGTGTGTGTGTGTGTGTTGTGGCCGTGTGTGTGTGTGTGTGTAAATCTATGAATTTAAGTCAAACTGCAATTGCCACCAACTGTCAGCAACTGTGCCAGAAGCTAAACAGTCTTCTTAATTGCACACGAAGATTTACACATCTGAGAAATGAATGCTGAGAAACAGTTGCTTTCTGGCATTCATTAAGGGGCAATTTATTGCAGGGTTTGAGTTTATGTAGTGCAGAGCAAAGGTCATCTTTATCTTCACCTGTCGCTGTAAAACAGGATAATATGTAAGGGGTAACATCCGACGAGGCGTGCATTATACAGTTTTAAGTCAACGAGGTGGAGCCTAAGAAGCCTAAGAAAGAAGTTTGCTCCGCCAAGTTGACTTAAAATTGTATAATGCACGCCTCGCTTATGACCCGGTTAATGCCACTCAATTATGTAGAATGTATTTACGTAAAATAATTCTCAATTAACTTAGAGGGTTAACTTAGACTCAGTTTCGCTACAATGTGGCCTACAATGTAGCCTAATATTTGTAACGTTAAGTAGAGCGCTACGCAGCCCTCAGTCACTAGCCAAATTGGTTGTCAAGGTTACCTTTCATTTGGTAAGGTGATTGCTACTGCTCATCAGATGTTAGCTAGCTTGGATTGAGCAACGCGACACATGCAATATTTATTCCAAAACGTTGATTTAGTTGTTATTTTCTGTTTACTATTTTTTTTAAGTTCATGGAAATTGAACTCGACATTGCCATTAATTGTGAAGTTTGATAGAGACGGTTACAGTAGGTACGTACATTCTATTGGGTATTGATATGGAACGGTGCTGAAGGTTTAAACTTTTTTGCAAGAACTACTTTCAAGGCGTGCATGATATACGATTTTACTGCATGCCTAGCAACCAATCAGAAAGCAGCACCACGTTCCAGAGGGTCATAAATTACTTTTACATATATAGTACATGCATACATACATATATATACATGTACTGTCTTCTTGAGTGAGTAGATGTACATGTGGTGTGTGTGTGTGTGTGTGTGTGTGTGTGTGTGTGTGTGTGTGTGTGTGCGTGTGTGCGTGTGTGCACGTATGTGTGTGTGTGCTGGACTCATACACATATGCTTGCAGGCTGGTATCTTATGGATGTACGTGTGTGTGTGTGTGTGCGTGTGTGTGTGTGTGTGTGTGTGTGTGTGTGTGTGTGTGTGTGTGTGTGTGTGTGTCTGTGTGTGTGTGTGTGCGTGTGTGTGTGTGTGTGTGTCTGTGTGTGTGTGTGTGTGTGTGTCTGTGTGTGCGTGTGTGTGTGCACGTATGTGTGTGTGTGCTGTACTCATACACATATGCTTGCAGGCTGGTATCTTATTGATGTGTGTGTGTGCGTGTGTGTGTGTGTGTGTGTGTGTGTGTGTGTGTGTGTGTGTGTGTGTGTAATGTATGTGTGTGTGACTACATGCATGTAAGAGAGAGACAGACAGACAGATGGGGGGGACACCTGCCCCAGTTTTTAAAATTTATCACACCTGATAGTTATGAAGGATATGAGGGATGAATGTGCTGTGTGGAAGGGAGACAGAGAGAGGGCAGAAGACAGATGGAGGAAAAGAGAGAAAGAGGAAAAGAAGAGAGGCCTTGCCCTCCATGGGGCCCCAGCACTGTCCACCCTTTAGCTCTTTGACACTTGCTTATGTCTCCAGCAAGATTGATGTCCACTTTGGATAACACATCTATCCACATGTGTCTAGTATTTCTGTGTGTGTGTGTGTGTGTGTGTGTGTGTGTGTGTGTGTGTGTGTGTGTGTGTGTGTATTCTATTTAACAGCTGTGGTCCAGTGTCCCTCTCCTGTGTGTGTGTGTGTGTGTGTGTGTGTGTGTGTGTGTGTGTGTGTGTGTGTGTGTGTACTCTGTTCAGGGACCTATTGCTTGTCTCTAAAGTGTGTTGTCTCATTGTCAGAGCACTGGGTGGGAGCTATCTCCTTAGCCACAGATGACAGCAATGCCTGAATGATGTACACTGTCATCGCCCGAGTCCTGTCACGCCAGACGAGAGTAATGCGGCTTGGCAGTTTGCAAACAAACCTAAAAAGAGCCATCTGTGTTAGCGTTTAGCTCATCCCAAACAGAGATTAGCTCCTGCTTGTAATACATACATCTTGTGCATGCATATCGTATCTTTTGCATATTTCATGTTTGTAAAGAGTATGCCATAAGATGTATGTTTTGTATGGTTCTCATTGCTTTAAACAGAAAATTGTATGGCAAAAAAATACATTTCTGTGCAAGCAGGGAGCTCACAAGAAGGAACGTCTGAATGGACGCTGATAGGCATATTTGTTTGCAGAGTCAGATTTTTATCAGGCAGTGTGGACAGTTTTCCAGTGAAGCAGCAAACCGATAGCGCTGGCAGCACACACTGAACATGGACACGACACAGACGGTTAACTAGCTGGCATGAAGGCCCGCTTTTGAAACAAAGCGGACATTGGTGGGGTGGGGGGTGACTTGGAATCTGAATCTGATTTTTTTTTTTTTTTCAAACTCTGTCCTTCCTTCCTCCCTTCCTATCTCCCCCTGTCTCACACACACTAAAGTCTGGACATAAGGCTGTCCTGGTATATGTGTCATAGAGGGGGGATGTGAAAGATTAGAGTAGAGTGGAGTAGTAGAAGTCTTTATTGTCACTATACAAAGTATAGTGAGATGTCATTTGGAGACACAGTATATAAGAATAAAAATGAAATAGATAAAAATAGCTAGGTAGAATTTTATATGGGTTCAACTTACAGCAATAGAAGTAAGACTGTAAAAGAACATACATTTACAATGTCAATCATAACAAACTGATTCCCCAACACCAACCTTCCATTGTGACCCAGCTCCAGTTGTTACTGTTCCTAACCGAAATAAGTATTACTGTAAAATAAAGAAAGTTACTGATGCCTCATCAACACTTAAAAACAGTTATTTTCCCAACTGTATATCTGGTGTACATTTATCCATTGTCATATCTCCCAGACAACACAGCCAAACACAGGAACTGCTATCTGAACCCTATTAAGTGGGTGTTTGTGTGTGTGTGTGTGTGTGTTTGTTTGTGTGTGTGTACATCTGTGTGTGTATGCATATAAATCTGGGTGTGTTCATGGGCGTCAATGTATGTTTGTGTGTGTGTGTGTGTGTGTGTGTGTGTGTGTGTGTGTGTGCGTGTGTGTGCGTCCATGTGCATGTGTGTGTGTGTGTGTATCAGTACAGGCGTGTCTGAATGGAAAGTAGGCCGAGTGCCTGCACTGGCCGTCTTGTTGTCAGGGCGGCGTCTGTGTCTGTGTCTGTGTCTGTGTCCCAGCCCCAGCGGAGGGAGGTGAGGACAGCTGTCAGTAATGGCATTAGAGAGATTAGTCATACAGACATGCAGTCCTGGCCCACAGCACAGCCCACGCCACCTCTACACCCCCCATCACCTCTCCTGTCCTCCCCTTTCCTCTTCTCACCTCTCCAGTCAACGCTTCTCTCTCCACTCCTCTCCTCTCCTCTCCTCTCACCACTTCTCTCTCCACTCCTCTCCTCTCCTCTCAACGCTTCTCTCTCCTCTCCTCTCCTCTCCTCTCCACTCCTCTCCTCTCCTCTCAACGCTTCTCTCTCCTCTCCACTCCTCTCCTCTCCTGTCACTGCTTCTCTCCTCTCCTCTCTTCGCCTTTCCACTTTTCTTCTCTTCTCTCCCCTTCTGTTCCTCCGCCCCTCCATTCACCTCTCCCCTCCCCTCTTCTCTTCTCTCCTCTCCACTCCTCTCTGCTCTCCTCTCCTTCCCTCCCCTCCCCTCTGTTCACTCTCCTCTCTGCTCTCCTCTCTCCCAACAGGACTATACTCCTCTTCCTTTACCCTACCTCCTATCCCTTTGTGCTCTACAAACCTTTTCTCTTCTCCTCTCTTCTCCTCTCTTCTCTCCCTTCCTCTTCTCTTCTCCATTCCTCTCCCCCAATCACCACATTTACTCTTCTTCTCTGTTGTACCAAACACCTGTGCAAGATTATTTTCTTTTCCGTTCTTCATTCCACCCCATTAATCTCCATGATCTCTTTTTTTCTCCTCTTTCACTCTCCCCAAACCCCTTCTTCCTCTCTTCCTTCTCTCTTTCTCTGCCCCTTTACCTCTTCATTGATCTTATCTTCCTACCTCGTTCCTCACGCTCCTTTATCAGTTTCCCACTCTCTTCTCTTCTTTTCACTTCTCCTCCTCCTCTTCTCCCCCTTCTCTTCTTTACTCTTCTCTACTTTTCTCTTCTCATCTCCCCTCTTCTCTTCTCTACCACTCCATTCTCCTTTCTTTGTTTCTCTTTCTGTATATCTTGTCAGTCTACAGGTCTACAGGTCACACCCTCCACATGTGGACGGTCAGTGTGTGTTAGCAGAAGCACTCATCTATATTCATTTGTTGTGCCTGCACTTTTGTCAGGTGTGGACTGCAATAAATGGAAGTGAGGTGTTTTACTGTCCTGTCTGCAGTGGGAATATTGCTTTGCTGTAGCAGGATTCTCCAGCCAAATGATGCGTCTGCACATGCTTCCGAATGCTTTAACAGGTACAGTACATCAGAATACGCTCACGGGAGTCACTACCTTTACATGCCACAGTATGAGGTGTAGCTTTGATACTGAACCCACGACAGAGGTTCTTTAGAGAGAATAAAATAGGGACAGATTCCAGTTTCTGGACAGGTAACTGGAAAAGGACTTGGAATGAGAGCTGGATAATGTCCATCCTGTGACACAAATATGCTTTCCCCATCTTAAAAATCTGTGATTTACCTCAGGAAAGAATACAGGGGGGAGAGAGAGAGACAAGAGCGAGAGAGAGAGAGAGAAAGAGAGAGAGAGAAAGTAAGAGAGAGAGACTTTTTTTAAAGAGACAGAGAGAAAAGTGGGGATTGACCAACTGAGAAATAGCTGAAAGAGAAAAGAGAGAAAGTGATAGAGACACAGAGAGGGACATGGAGAGAGAGATAGAGACAGATCAAGAGAGAGAAAGAGAGGGAGAGAGTGCAGGTGCTGCGGAGAGCTCAGGAGCACGTTGGCTTGTGATGAATGATTGTGGAGGTGGGGGTGGAGCAGTCTGTTGGAGCTGTAACTCATCTGAGGTCGTCTCTCTCCCGTGGCAACAGTAATCCTGTGATATATGAAGTTTCGCCGTCAGCAGCCATCTCTGCCTCCCTTGATCAACAAAACCACATCAGGCTCCACCTACCAACACACACATTACACACGTTACTCTAATCATTCTACACTCATGTATACACATGCATATATGCGCACACACCCAGGCAACGTGTACACACACAAATGGGTAGGCAATAAACCACACCCTAGGGTTTGTTTGTTTGTGTATGTGTGTATGCGTGTGTGCATGCCGCTGTGTGTGTAAGCACGCAGTCTATATGTTTATAGTCTATATGTTTGTGTTTCTGTGTGTGTGTGACAGAGAAAGAGTGTCTGTGCGTCACTGTCTGTGTGTGTGTGTGTGTGTGTGTGTGTGTGTATAGTATGTGTGTGCTAAAAGGTAATGAATCTTTCAACTGAACTCTTGTCTCTGGACACCACTAACACTGCTGGCCTTTGAGACAAAGGAGCTTTGCCCTTTTCACAGACAGTAGGCGCTGCAGTGTTCTCTCAAAGTGACAACACTTAAGGACAATGTCTGTGCAGTACGCAACAAGCTAGCAGACAGAAATGTTGTCTCTTTTACGTCATATTCAAGCGAAACTTCTCACTTGCACCATAAATTAGTCTTCAGACTGACACTTGGCAGCTTCACTGACCTTTAGCAAATATCAGCGCTGACCCAAAAGAAGGGTCCATCTAACACAGAGATGGATCCCAGAGCTGGGGTGAGAGGTGGGCAGTGGGAGGATGAAGAGACCATTAGTTAACTCCACACTGCCACCACCAAGTCTGTGTCACTGGGTCGTGCCATTTGATACCTGTACAGTGTAACAAAGTGTGTAATAACAAATAACTTGTGTATTTACACTGTATATTAGGGTTAGAATACTGGTTAGGATTGGGGTTAGTGCTAGATATCTACAGTGTTGCCATAGTTACAGTTACATGTAGATACACTCTAAAAGGGACTGTAAAATAAAGTGTGATCATTTTTCAAATGAAGCAACCCAAATGCGAGTAACTAAGGTGATTCTACTGTACAAGTTTATCATATGTTAATCACCGTTCCTCAGGTGACAGTGGTGAGAGGAGGAGGGAGAGGAGGAGGGAGAGGAGTTGCCCAGACATTGGAGGGTTTCTGGTTAGATTCCATCGGTTAAAGTATTCCTAAAAAAGACACTGAGCTTCATACTCCTCCCCATGCACGGACTGGACTGTCCATGACATCCTTTTGCCCCTGCTGTATGACAGAATGTAAGGCACTAAGTTGTACAGCACCCAAAGTGCTCTGCGGAGTATAAAAAGGTGCTACATAGATGCGGCCTATTTACCCTTATCATAACATTACATTTAGCAGATTTATCATAACATTACATTTAGCAGATGTTGTTATCCAAAGCTACTCAAAATAGACGATCAAGGCAAGCGATGATCATGGCCTATACCACAAGATGAGTGGCATGTTGAGTCAGGAACAGTCAGATTTTTTGTATATTATACAGTGCAAAGCCACACAACCGGGAGACAGAGGTGATATGGTCAGAGAATGATACCTGGTCATCAAACATAACACCTGGGTTTTTTGCTATCTTGAGCCAGTATTAGGGTTGATTTTATGGCAGATTGAGTGCTGGGCTGGGATCACCAGGAGTTCTGTCGTATCAGTATGTTTGCAGGAGGGAGCTGCTCTGCAAGACTGTGAATCTTCATGTCTCCTGACATACTTGTGCTGCTTTAAGCCTGAGGTCAATATGGCCAGGTGCCTCACACATGCAGGCTCCCTTGCTTTGCACTTGAACAGAGTGGGAAAGAATTGACTGAACGAAGCACAAGCACAGAAGTCCCATAGTCAATGACAAACTCAACTCACAGGGATGGAGGATAGAGGACCACTCTATGTGAGGAGTTGCACTTGGCTCTGTCAAGCCAAATGCTTCTTTCCCCCATACCCTCCTAGGTAACGTCATATCTACTAGCAACTCTGTGTGTGTGTGTGTGTGTGTGTGTGTGTGTGTGTCCATCAGAGTGTGTAAAGCAATGTTAAGACGTGTACTACATCGCTGCTCCTATTTGAACAAACGGCAGTGGGGTTCCCCCTCCTGTGTGTTTTTCCTTTGATTGCGGGCGCTTGTGCGCGTGTTATCCCGAGGTTGAGCGCGGAGGAACAGGATTCTGTGGCGAAACAGAAAATGTGTCTGCGAGCCGTAACACGCCAG
>CM050207.1:33379407-33421907 GCA_027475355.1 Coilia nasus
GACAGTGAGTATTTCGAAGGCTATTGAATAGCGCACTTGTCGCATTGCTTTTTCCTTGACCTTCTAAATCGACTGTCTCCAAACAACCATATAAAATTAACATGCTTTCGCGATTTTTGTATTTTTTCCTGACAAGGCTCTAAAACATTTTTATGTGCACGTGTCAAATCTGACACTAGGTCGTCTAATGTGTTGAGTCTCAGTCTTTACCATCACCAATGAACTGTACGTAGATATATTAGCGAATAAAATCCTTATAATTTCTCTACCACCTCGCGTCAGGTCAAATCACGGAACAAGCGCAGAATTGGTAATCTACAGAACTGGAACTGATTGAGTCTGGCAAAGACCCATCTTCCCCCTCTGTAAGTAATTGAAAGTGTCTTTGCGGAGACCTCATCCTGAATTTTGAAAATATCTGACTGACTTTACTGTTTCATTTGCCTACAGGTGACCCGTTGCCTTCACACCTGAACTCTGGTATGAAGTGGACGTGACATGATGCATGTTTTACAAATGATATGGGTGTCAATGGCGTAGATGACAACTGACATGCTGAAGAAGTGGTCGTCATTTGCTTCACAGAAAACTTTGCCAATGTCCTCTGCAGGGATTTAAAGACTTATGGCATTCAATATGTTTGTTTTCAAGAGTTTCAAGGAATCCCAGACGAGCCCGTGGTAACTCATTTGAATTCCCTCCGGAACTACGTGTCACATCAGAGTTCAAGATGCATGGAAGTATTTGACCCAAAATGTGCCAACTTTCAAACAAATTATGTAGTCGTCGGAGATGTGACCGTCTTTAAGATCCAGCGCGTCAGATGATGCAAACTTTCTGGAAAGTGCTTTGTAACAGGCGATTGTCTCACGTCGTATGAGGAAAAATGTTAGTACATTTCTACAGGTAAGCTACGTATTGCCAGAGTCCACATTTTATGATGCTCGTGCTTTATTGGAAACGTCAAATTAGAATTAGTCAGTAAAATGAATGACCTCGTTGCAGTCTTTGTTATGATAAGCCGAGGCACGTTTAATTTTATCCTCTTCATAAAAAATGTAACTCAGTTCGTAAATTTGTCTGCGTTTAATATCTAAGCGCTCCGTTCTGTTTGTTTATAAATGCAAGCTGGGGGTCAACAATGGACGGCAAGTGTCCAGAAGAAACAGATGTTTCACAGAAGTTGTGAAACCTTGTATTTATGTCGCTTCTATTCACAAAAGAGTCCTATTGGGCTAAATGTTAAATACTAATTCACGTTAAAGTTTTAAAGACTTAAAATCATCTGTATCCATCAATGACTCACTTACTGGTAAGCTGTTTTGCAAGTTGTTTTCTCTGAGCTTTTGACAGCTCGATGCAGTATTGTGCTGGCCTCCCACACATTCCCCTTCTAGATAGTGTCAGATGGCTTGCTATTTATATCCATCCTCATATTTATCCGGTGATTTCACGTAGTCCAGCTGGTACCTTATGATCAAGTTATACATCGAAATTGTCCCTATAAAGATTGACAGTTAGATAATTGAATCTTGTGGGACTGCAGCCTTTCATTGGCGTGTGTAGCGTCAAAAGATTTAATTTTTGTCACTGTCCCAGCATGGTTTCTGTGCTACAGATTATCTTGGAAAGTTGAATGCTGCACTTTGTGGTGACATAATTTAAATACATAAATTAAGTATCCTGATAGAGATTTGTTGTGTTAAAATTATCCATTCCTTGACAATGCTTTTATTTAACTTTCACTTGCTTAAATGATGTTGAATTGATCCCTCTCTTGAATGGATGCCATTCCAGAAAGCTTTAAGTATTATTTGGATTAAACTGGTGATCTCTCATGAAGTCACTCTAGTATTTGCTATATGTACAAAGCTAAGTCCCTTAATGCCACAATCATCTGTGGAATTCCATCCTCTTGGCCAGGCGGCTGGCTTGTTAACACATGAAAGGTAATCAATACTTTAATAACAGCCAGGCAACCATCTCCCTAATGTGCGGCGCTGCTTGGGTCCAGCCCTCACCTTAGGAGTGCAAGAGGACTGGGATGCCCCTAGGCTCAGCCTGGAGAAAAGGCATCCCAAGTGTAATCTCTGATGTGAGAGGATTCCTGTGCTGGACCGCTGTCTCCAGGTTTTCGGTCCAAGACCCTAGAGAAGGATCCGGTAAAATCTGTTTCAAATTTTCCCTCCAGATTATTTTCAGTGGCCTAAGTAACTCCAGTGCCTAAAATGGCTCAGGCGGGATTGTGTGCGCTGAAGTGACATATCTCAGACAGCCCGCAGGCTCTTAAGGTCAGCATGCATTAATTTGCAGTGCCATGGGAGTCATGATTGCAGCCCTAAAAACACAAAACAGCAATCAATTATCAGAGGCACGCAAATGGCTGTGGCTGTACCATTAGCCTACCACAGACACTATTCTCTAATGTCTCCATTACTGTAAACATCTGGTTACATCTGCCCACCCAGCACGTAGCTGTAATAGTGTTTGTCTGTACAGTGTATGCTTCAAAAGCTGTTTACACGACCTTCTGGAATTATATTTCATACAAAAGCGTCATCACTCGCCCAACAGTCAGTGCAGTGACTCTTCTCCAGTGTCGCGCTGGAATGCGTTACAGCAGACCACTTGTTCTGTGTTTTCTGCCTTTCTGAAAAATCATCATCCAGTCAGGCTGAAATGTGTTTCTGTCAGCTGGGATGGGATTGTTTTAATTAACAGCCCTTTTTCAAGACCAACATCACATCCCCCCTTCCTATACTCTCCGAGACCTGTCCTCTTTTAATCCCTCTCTCCATTGTGACATCATTTCCAAGTGCAAAATACTCCAGTTTCTCTTTTGAGATCTTTGTTTGTCTCTTTTTGTCCAAACATCTGCAGAGAATAGAATTGGAATGTGTGTGCACGTGTGTGTGCGTGTATGTGTGTGTGTGTGTGTGTCTGTGTGTCTGTGTGTGTCTGTGTGTGTGTGTATGTGTGTCACAAAGTTTGCTTTATCCACGCTCCATCACACGTGTCTGAGCCTGACACTGATTGGTTTGACCCCTGACCCCATGAGCCAGGTCGCCCAAGCGCACTGTCAGGTTTGACGTTCAGTGAGAAAAAGCCTGGAGGTCAAAGGTGAAACACTCACTGGCTCACCTTCTGTACCCCGCTAAGATACGAGTGCACCCGCTTTTGCTGCCAGTTATTTACCTTTTAGAAATTGACCTGATGTCTGACATTCGCAGAGACAGCGCTCTGAAATGGTGATGCGTTTTAAGGCAGAGGGGGCGCTGTGGAGGTCGTGAGAGGCTGTGTGGAATGAAGCAGGTGGAAAACATGTCATCCCTGAGCAGATTTTTACTGGGCTCTCATGGTGTAGGGGCTGGTTGTTGTTGCACTCAGGTTTGTTGATCAAAGCGAGTGTGTCATCTTGTAACTTCACCCGTGCATGGTTCCTTATGCTAATGACTTGACACAGTGGCTGCTCTGTTGCGCTGTTGTGTGCTGGATGTGCGGTGGGGCCAGGACAGGTGGAGGGCTAGCGAGCAGGGCGGGAGGCGAGGCGAGGCGAGGCGAGGCGAGGCAGAGTGCCCACTGAGGCTCCAGGCTCCCTGGCTGCCCATCTGACAGGAGGGAAAAGGAGGTGTAACAGACCTCCACTTTGGCGAGATGTCAACCCCCTTAGTTGTACACATACACATACACACACACACACACACACATACATACACACACACTCACTGATTTACATCACACACATATACACCACATGCACACACACACACACACACACACACACACACACAAACGCACCCTCACTCACATACACACAAATACACACACACTCACTCACATACACATACACACATGCACGTACAGTACACACACACGCACACAGGCACACACACATTCACACACACACATACCCACACATACATCCTGCCTCACATTCGTATGACTTTGTATGAAGTCAAGGATGGCAGCCACCAACCTCCAAAATCTATTATGCATCTTCAGGTGTGAATCGCCCCAGCCCTTACAGCACACGTGGAAAGCATTTACATGGGGCAGTAACGTAGAGTTCATATTTAGGTTTGGGTTACTTTATTAGTCTCCTCCAGGGAGACATTTGTCTTAGGGATAGGCCATAGTGCAGCAACAGAGTATCACACAAAAGCACAACACACACTACAAACATACACTACAAACATACACTACAAACATACACTACAAACATACACTACAAACATGACATCAGATGACATCAGACAGAAGTGGGGTCGCCGGCTGCTAATATTGGACGTTCTTACTCATTCCGCTAGGCTGTCCAAACCATACCACTTCTTCCTCCAGCATTTCTGTGCGCGTTTGCATCACCAGAAATCTCCACTATCATAAATACACACAAGTACTCTGGTATTACTTTAGGATTAATAATAACCCCCCATGACCACACCGGCAAGAGCAAAGCAGCGTACCTCCTTTAAAAAGAGCATGGCATTGGGCTCTTCTGTGGGAAACTAACCATCAAACAGCGGGCCCCACTCGTACGCCTGCCTTCCTACACACATCTACACACACACACATATATGCTTACACACACATGCAAGGACACACACACACATGCAAAGACACACATATGCACATGCAAAGACACACATACACACACACACAGACACACGCACACACACGCACGCACGCACACACACACACACATATACACCACATGGTCTCTGTGTGTTCTGTGGGGAAATACGCGCACACACACAAATTCATACACACACACACACATCACACACACATGCACGCCACATGGTCTCTGTGTGTGTTGTAGGGAAACTCTGTTTGAGTGATCATCAGCATGAGTGTGCTGGGTATTTTATGTACGATGACTACCATGCGGCACAGAGAGATGTTAGGGCCCCGCCATGTCTTTTTCATCACGTTCCCCTCGCTTTCCTCATGCTGCCTTTGGAGACATGAGTCAGTCAAACACAACAACGTTATCAGGAAGGAAGGAAGTTTTGTGTCTTTCTTGTCTAATCATTTGCAAAGTCCAAGAACTTTTACATCTAAAGCCGCCTATCAGGAGATATAGAGGATGTGATGCAATTCTGTTCTGTACACATGAATAAAGTCTTTTACACATAAAAACATTCAAACACATCTACATATCACGAAGTCAGTGTGTAAAATCGGTCTAAAAGCTGGATCAACACAACACATGCTTTTAACACAACTTCAGAGCGCGCGTGTGTGTGTGCGCGTGTGTGTGTGTGTGTGTGTGTGTGTGTGCATGAGTGAGTGTGTGGCCATCCAAAACTGATAGAAATATCTACATGTTCGTGACTGTTGGCATATGTTTTACAAGAGCTCAGTCAGTCTCTGACTCTGCTGTGTGTGTGTGTGTGTGTGTGTGAGTGTGTGTGTGTGTGTGTGTGTGTGTGTGTGTGTGAGTGTGTGTGTGTGTGTGTGTGTGTGTGTGTGTGTGTGTGTGTGTGTGAGTGTGTGTGTGTGTGTGTGTGTGTGTGTGTGTGTGTGTGTGTGTAAGAGAAAGACAAAGAGAGAGAGAGAGAAAGTGTGTGTGTGTGTGTGTGTGTGACTTTATCTGTTTCTCTCACCCCGTCACCTGAGGTGACACAGTGGGACTGTACCTTGTACAACATGTCTTTCTGCTCCAAGGGGCCGTCATGCTTGATAAGGAGGGCTTAGGTAGACTCCCTGACCCAGGGGCACCGGGCTTTATAAGGAGGGAACCGGCAGGCAGAGCCCAGTAAAGTCCCACGCTGGCTTGGCCAAGACTGGAGGCTGGCAGGGGATCAAGGTCCCTAAGACCAGGGTGGACTGTTTAAAGGAAGAACAGCCTGATCTGTGTGTGTGTGTGTGTGTGTGTGTGTGTGTGTGTGTGTGTGTGTGTGTGTGTGTGTGTGTGTGTGTGTGTGTGTGCGTGTTTGAGTGTATGTGAGAGAGGTACAAACATAGAGACATACACACACAGAGACACACAGAGAAAGGGAGAGAAAGAGATGGAAAAATAGTGAATGAGTGACTGTGAAAAACAGAGAGAGAGAGATAGAGAGGGAGAGAGAGAACTGGCATTGGTTTGTGGCTTTTGTGAATGTGCCGTTTCTTTATGAAGAGTGAAGGAACATTTCTATAGGCAGTGTGTCTGTGTGTGTGCTTGAGGTCATTGCACAGTGTGTGTGTGTGTGTGTGTGTGTGTGTGTGTGTGCGTGGGTGCCTGTGTGTGTGTGTGTGTAAGTGTGTGTGAAGGTCTGTGACTGCGTGTGTAATTTCATTCGATCTGGTGGCTATTTCCCTCATGTTTTGGCCAGCTTGGCTGTAGGCCACGCAGCCCCCTGGCACAGATCAAGCAAATAAACGAGAGGGGAAAATCCTCCCCGTCACTCGGAGCAAAAGGCCAAGCTGTGCTCTTCAACCGGAGACGCCGGAGAGTCAGGGGGGAACACACACCCACCCCTCTGGGCAATCTGCTCTATCAGATGTGGCACCAGTGGTGCGCGCAGTGCAGACAGATAAACAGAAAGATAGGATGAAAAGTTAGAAAGAGAGAGAGATAGAGAGAAAGAGTGAAAGAGAGAGGAGGAGGGGGAGTGTAGGAAGGTGGAGGGAGGGGGGGGGGGGGTAGGGGTGGAGGAGAGGAGAGGAGAGAGAAGAAAAACAAGAGGTTGAGTGACGCAGTGATGGATGTGGCATTTCCCGAACATCTTTGAAAGAAAAACAGCACAATGGCTTTTCGGAGGAACCTGGTCATGGGTGTGAGTCAGAGGCGCGTGTGGTCTCCAGGCTCAGGCTAGGATGCTGTATCTACCCCACAGGAATGCAGCCGAAGCCAGGCAAACCTCCCCTACGCCAGCCACCCCTCCAGCAGCCCCCAGGGGCACTGTCTGTCAGAGAAGCTGATGGTGGAGGGGGCGGACACACACACACACACACACACATATATATACCAACTACACCCTGTGACTAACAAACCGAACAATAGGACGATTGACTCAGGAAATAATAGAAAAACAATAAACCTGTGTTAAAAAGTGCTAAGTGTTCTCCCAAACAATAGTATGTTATAATATGGTATATAATGTTATAATAAGGTATGTAATAAAGTATAGAAATATACATAAGTAAGTAAGTATATATATACATACAGACTTACATACAGTTTTGAGAAAACACAAGACAATTGTGCACCTAGAAAGAGTAGAGATTTAAGCCTTTCTGACTACAAACCTTATTACTACAAAATATACTATTGTTTGGGAGAACACTTAGGTTTATTATTACTCTACTATTTCCTGATGTCTGAGTCAGTCATCCTATTGATGGGTTTATTTGGGGTCTAGTTGGTCTGTAGTGCATCTACCTCATCAGTAGTGCAGAGACATACACACACAGATGCGTACACCCATGCACCTACGCATACACACACACACACACACATGCACACACACACACACACACACACACACACACACACACACACACACACACACACACACAGACCTCTTTTTGGCTCAAGTGAGTGGACAGGGTATTGCAGACTAGAGTAGTGTGTAATGATGCTGGTGGGTGATCTGGGGAGGCGCAGCTACCTTCTGCCTGCCTGTGGACGGTAATGACCCAGGACCAGGACCAGGACCAGGACCAGGACCAGGACCAGGGCTGCGGTGCGCTGGGGTGGGGTGGGATGGGATGGGGTGGGGAGAAGCATTGGGAGGCATTCCTGACATTCAAGGCCCTGTGGTTGGGCAGGTCTCTTGCTGAGGGGTGTGTGTATGTGTGTATATGTGTATGTGTGAGAGAGAGAGAGGCAGTGTGTGTGTGTGTGTGTGTGTGTGTGTGTGTGTGTCTGTGGAACAGGGGTCAGGGCCAGTGGGAGTATTTGTTGTGGGTAATGGAGGTCCTGGTGACCTTGGGGCCTGGGTGCAGTGTTAAGTAGGCTCTATGTGTCCGCCCCCTGTTCCCTCCTCCCAGTTAAAAGCCTGTGTGTGTGTGTGTGTGTGTGTGTGTGTGTGTGTGTGTTTGTGCCTGTGAGGTATATGTGTTGAACGGTATTTAGAAAAGGGGCCCTTTCCTCTCTTCCCATAGACGTGTATTAGGTGTGTGTGTGTCTTTCTGTGTCAGTAAGGACATGTGAGATATGTTTTGTGTATGGCACGGGGCCTCATTCTTTGTGTGTGTGTCTGTGTGTGTGTGTGTGTGTGTGTGTGTCTGTGTGTGTGTGTGTGTGTGTGTGTGTGTGTGTGTGTGTGTGTGTGTGTGTGTCTGTGTGTGTGTTTGTTGTTATTTGAGTCTTTGACTGCTGTGCTAAATGGGCTCTAAATGTCTGCCCGTTACCCCTCCCTTTCAAAGAGACATGTTGTAAAGTGCAGTGTGTGTGTGTGTGTGTGTGCGTGCGTGTGTGTGTGTGTGTGTGCGTGTGTGTGTGTGTATGTGTGAGTAATAGCGTAACAATGTTTGTTTTCTTTCCCCATCTCCAGGAAGCTGTCTTTGTGCCAGACACTCACCTTCATCACTCTGCTGCTGTCCCCCCTGTGCCTGTGGGCTACGCACGTAAGACACACACACACACACACACACACACTCACACACACACACACACACTCACACACACACACACACACACACACACACACACACACACACCAAACACACACACACACCAAACACACACACACACACAGACAGACACAGACACACACACACACACACACACTCACACACACACACACACACACACACACACACACACCAAACACACACACACACCAAACACACACACACACACAGACAGACACAGACACACACACACACACACACACCTGTGTCCTGTGCTCAATACATTCTGATACTGAAGTATTAGTACACGACTGAGTACTTAATCTCTCATAGTCATACAGGCTTATAATCTCTCTCTCTCTCTCTCCCTCTCTCTTTTGCTCTCTCTCTCTCTCTCTCTCTCTCTCTCTCTCTCTCTCACACACACACACACACACACACACGCACACTCACTCACTCACTCACTCACACTGATACCTGTCAATGCATTTTGCTTATTATTGATGACTAATGATCTCATATTATAAGAACATTGTTTTTTTGTTTTTTTTTTTAATTACTACTATTCATGTTATCAAATATTTTTGCAAGTCACTTTGGAGAAAAGCATTAAAAGCTTAATGTCTAAACTACAGTCTACCTAGACATATGACAGTAAAAAAAGAAATGCATGTGCCTGTGTAAGGACCGCACATTACAAGTGCATACAAATGTAAAACTGCATGCAATTTATGGATAGAGTAAACTTCCTGTTAGGAATAGGCACTTCCAATGGGTAGTTACTGTAGGCCTGAAAGTGTCCGTCCCTCATTAAAACAACATAAACATATACAATAAGTGCATCAAAAGAATACAAACCTGCCAAAGAGATCGAGCGGGGGTAGGGGGACAGACTGTATTTTCTACATCTCCGTGGGCCTCCTGGGGTTCTGTTTTAAGACGGCCCCTTAAATCCTTTATTGCCCCCCTCCCTTTGCCTGTGGCCGACCAGGCTGCTCTGGTGTTACTGTGTGCACAGGCCACAGGGCTTCCATCTACTCGGACTCTGACTTCATCCTTTGGTAGGAAAACAGTCATTTGTCTTTACTGCTTCCTGCACCATGACAGAACAGAGGCAGCTAATGCACATGGACATTTAACTGTGTGCAAGACTGCACAAGCCTGTGCTAACCTGTGTCATATGTTTGTGGGAATTAGTCTGTGTGGGTAATATCATTGTCTAATGAATCCCTTAGGCATAATGTTTGGACATTTAGATGGGCAGCCGTGGCCTAATGGTTAGGGAGTTGGTCTTGGGATCTGAGGATTGCAGGTTCGAATCCTGTATCAGTAGGAAGAATGTGGGTGGGGGAGTAAATCACTAACCTCATCCATGGCTGAAGTGCTCTTGAGCAAGGCATCTAACCCCATATCGCTCCTGGGACTGTACCCTGTACCTAAATAACCTACGTTAGCTAAGTGTAATGTAATGTACCCTGTAGCTCACATAAAGACATGTCATATCTCATAGCAATGGTGAGTGTGTTGCCTAATTATAATCCAGAACCTTCAAACATAAAATGTAGGTAGAGCCAGTAGCTAGCATCTAGTTCATAAGGTTGTATGTATGTGGACTTTGCTCTAAGGTCCGTTCCCACCAAGAACTATAACAATAATGACAGCTAGAACTGTAATGATAGTAGCATCCACACTGAAGAACAACTTTTTAATTGAAATATTCTCATCGTGATTTAAACATATAACAGAACATAACATTGTGTAAACTGTACTGAATTCTCATCGGCTGACAGTGTTTTTATAGTTCATGAAATCGCTCTGAAACTGACGGGGAACCACTGGGGACATTAGTGGAGCTCTCCACAGTGCTCTGGCGGATTTTTCAGGCACTACTGGACTACAACAAAGCTTGCCATGTATATCTCTGTCCCATGTTCCTTTGCCAAACTGTTGAAGTAGTTTGAGCTACAGCCTTTGTATGAAATGTGCTATACAAATAAAGATTATTATTATTATTATTATTTGATGTCTCATAGCCCTGGCGCTCCTGTGAGCGTGTTGTGTCAGTGCTGCTGTGTAGGTCAGTGCGTCTGTGAGCCTGTGAGTGACTCTGCGAGCCTGACACAGCTCCCCATGACTGTGGCCTTCTGGGAGGGGCCGACTGACCCTGTGGGCCTCAAGGGGGAAAGTCATTAACTCTGCTCGCCAGCATGGCCCCATCTTCCTTGTTATCAGCTCTTAATGAGTGTATGGGGTGAGCCCCTGTGTGTGTGTGTGTGTGTGTGTGTGTGTGTGTGAGAGAGAGAGAGAGAGAGAGAGAGAGAGAGAGAGAGAGAGAGAGAGAGAGAGAGAGAAAGGCAGAGAGATTGAGTATGTTTAAGCGTGTAGTGCTGTGACCCTAACAAGGTAATTTTGGAATTGACTGCAGGCAGCAAGGCATGCTCCAGTGTGTGTGTGTGTGTGTGTGCGTGTGTGTGTGTGTGTGTGTGTACAAGCGTATGCTTGTTTGCTGTTTTACTCTTTGGAACACCCACTCCAAAGCCATGTGTCTTCATTTGGAAAGGCTCCAGTGTTCCTGTGGAGATGGCTTTCCCAGCCTGCTGTTTGTCCATTAGAAAGTACACACACCAACAGAAGGAACACAACAACAATATGGCCGAGCCAGGAGAGATGTGTTTGTTGTTTGGAAATATGATCTGAGAAATATGATCTGATGATCTGAGCATGCTGTGATTTAAATGTCATTGCATCGTTTTTTCCCATTAATTTTGTGGTGCTTTCTAGTATTAATAAATGCGAGCCGGTTTTGGTGAAAAAAAAGCTTTAGTGCTCCTGTTTTAGGCTGTTCAAGTCTGGTGTAGGAGATGTTGGGCGGGGAGAATGACAGGTTCTTGGCTATGCTAGTCACAGGCTACCATCATTCAAAGCCCATTCAGTCATAGCACACCAAATAGATTTAAATGTTCTGAACAAACACACATACTTAAATATATTTTGCGGGGTGAATGTGTGCTGCAACAAGACTCCTTCGGTAATCACAACTATGGCGTGGCTTTTTCTAATTCACGAATTTACGTCACTTTGTTTGCCCTTTACGTATTTGTTCATTATTCCATCTATTCTCTTTTATTGACTGATGGAGGCAATCAGGGTAGAAGAACATTTTCACGTGCAGCATGCGTACACAACTCAAAGTGACCTATCGTATTTCAAAACGAGCAAGTACTAAACGGTCTCTTGAGGAATGACAACTTTAAGTGTTTTTCTATTCCCTAGTCCAGAGACACAGAGAGGCAAGATAACACTTCCACACAGGTTTTTTGTTGTCATTTTAGTTTGTGTCCATGATTTATTCTTATCATCTTAGTACCCAGTGAACACTTGGACTCGTCTGTGTTTTCTTATACTTGCCCATTAGTAGGAGAACACTTTATGAATGGACAAAAAACATATCAGTTTCACAGACTAGAAATGGTTTGCTCATTACAAGGACATGCATTTAAAACTGGAGAAATATAATAAAACATATGAGGATCATAGAGTAAATAAAATTATAACCACTGCATCATAATAAGTGTGTACGTTCATCCTCTGAATGGCGCACATGGTGCCCTTAGAGTGCTTTGCCAGGCTCCTCCAATGTATGATCACATCAAACGTCTACTCTAGAGCACATTGAGTGTATTAGAAGTCGGTTTACTGGTATAAAGGCAGATTTGGGCAGTTAAGAGTGATCCGTACATCTGGAGTTGATAGCTTTAATGTCCTAAGAATGAAGAAAGCAAAAAAAAGGAAATTCCAGAGAGTGTTGCTTTCCGAGGCGTTCGTTATTTGACGTACTCTAGGGCCGGGGCATGTTTCTTAGCTACGAGCAGCCTCTCGGCCTCTCCAAGTAAAAGTGTTGTATGTACCTGTGGAGTTGTCACATGGTCAACGCAGGAATGTCAGTTTAGACAAACATTAGAATCCACCCCTTATGCCCTAACAGCCCCTTGCGTGGAAGGCTAGACTTTACTTTCAGACACTGCAGGATGGCTCCATAGCCCTTAATTGCCCCTTCCATACTGCCAAAGTCCTCGGGACGAGATAAGGGCCACTAAGGTTTTATTTGTATGTGCTATTTATGATCTCCTGTAAATCCGCTGGCTGTAAGTGGATGGTGATTCATGGCCTTGCGTCGGCTCTGGAACGTGCAGAATACCTGGAGTCTCGGGGCTCGGAGAGGCTTCGTTAAAATTGGCCTTGACATGACGACATCAACACATGCCATACGACGCTGAGTGCCTTACCAGGCTTGCTGTGTTTCAGCCCCAATGTACCCTGTAGAGTTTGTATGTGTGGGTGTGTGTATAAGAGTGTTTGCATGTGTGATGTGCGTTTGTGTGTGTGTTTGTGTGTGGGTACGGCTGTGCGTGTGCATGTGCGTGTGAGTGGGAATGATGCCAGCCACAATTTATCCCTTGGGAGTAGAAACATCTGGAAAGTTGTGGGCAAATAGTTTGTTTTCAAATAAATCATTTTAATATTGTCTTCCAGTGTTTACTCAACTCTGTGGTGACTCTGCACCATTTAAGAGAGGTTACAATGCTGAATGAAAACACAGTGCTGTTTTATAGTTTTTTAATTTAAACAAATGCAAAACTAATGTTTCCTAGACTAAGATGTAATGAAGACTGCACCATTGTGTATGTGTGTGTGTGTGTGTGTGTGTGTGTGTGTGTGTGTGTGTGTGTGTGTGTGTGTGTGTGTGTGTGTGTGTGTGTGTGAAAGAGCAAGAGAGAGAGAGCGAGAGAAAGAGAAGAGAGAGAACATGTAGTTCTCTCTAAAAAAAGATAACATTTAGTTACTGCTTTGTGTTTTGGTGAACATTTGTGTGGGTTTGGAGTGATAAGAGAGAAAAACAGAATAGGAGAGAGACAGAAAGAGAGAGAGAGAGAGAAAGAGAGAGAGAGAGAGAGAGAAGAGAGAGAGAAAGAGAGAGAGAGAGAGAAAGAGAGAGAGAGAGAGAGAGAAAGAGAAAGAGAGAGAGAGAGGGAGAGAGAGAGAGAGAGAGAGAGTGTATGTGTGCTTGTGTGTGTGTAGGTGTGCTTGTGACAATGTGTGTGTGTGTGTGTGTGTGCTTGTGAGTATGTGTGTGCTTGTGTGTATGCATGTGCTTGTGTGTATGTGTGTGTGTTTGTGTGTCGCAGACTGAGGCAGATTATGCAGTGGGCCTGCTCTCTCAGGTGGAGCCTGTCAGCCAGGGGCCTGAGAGATTCCCCCGTCAGCAGCCCGGCCGCCCGTTTGAAGCTGGGAACAAAGGCGGGGGGTTGCCGGGAGACGCGCTGTAATGGAATCTAGTGGAACTATTAGCTCACTGACAGGAACACAGATCAAGCAGCGGGTCCCTCTTACCGCGGCCCCAGACTGGCACCCGGGCCCTAGGCAAGACCCCTTGGCCAGAGCTGGAGATTGGCCTGTTGGCCACGATAAAAGGCTGGTAATTTGGCCGTGGCTAGAGGTCGGGCATTTGGACGGGGGGAGAGACTGGCACTTTGGCCCTTTGGTGTGACAGAGAGGGAGGGGTCATGTCTGGGTCAAAAACGGCTGCTGTATTTGTGTAGTTTGGTCCAGGCACTCTCTAGGTAGGTCCTGACACAGTCCAGGACCCCCTTCACAACCAGTGCAGATGAAAGGAAGGAATCTACAGGGAATATTCAGATTAAGTAGTTTTACTCACAATACATTCATATTTTTGGACATAAGCCACATTCCATTTTTTTTCTCCTTTTTTTTTTCTTTGAAGTATTTTCAATCCAATGTTTTTGCACATAACCAACTCAATCTCAGCTCTTAAGACAAAACAGACGATTGGTAACCTGTGCGTTGGAGGAAAAAGCCCAGAGATTGGATGAGAGGTGCTCCCTCTGTGGAGAGTAATTATGAGAGGCACACTTCCACTGCAGCCACAGCTCTGAGTCTCTGTGGGTCAGCGGTACCGAGGGTTGGACCCTGCCAGTGCATAGCTAGAACCTCTGGTTCCCACAGGCGGCTGTGCTTTTCTGCAGTACAGGGGTCCAGCTTCTACAGCAGGGTAATAGTCAGATAATGAAGTGGAGCAGAGGAGTTATTGAAGGACACACTAGGAAACACAGTGTGTGTGTATGTGTGTGCATGTGTGTGTGTGTGCGCGTGCATGTGTGTGTGTGTGTGTGTGATCTGTCTGTCTGTCTATCTATCTATGTGTGTGTGTGTCTGTCTGTCTGTCTTTCTATATGTCTGTCTTAAGTTTTCTCTCTGCCTTACCCTCCCTCTCTCTCTCTCTCTCTCTCTCTCTCTCTCTCTCTATCTCTCTCTCCATCTCTCTCTTCCTCTCTCTCTCTCTCTCTCTCTCTTCAGTCTCCTGGGCTGTCGGTGGGGTGGTCGGTGGGCGTGGCTGGTGGGCGTGTGCGGCGGCAGCTGCACTTCCGGAACGAGTGGGCGGGGTGGAGTGGCTGGTCTGTGTGCTCCCGCAGCTGTGGGGGAGGGGCCTCAGTCCGCATGCGCACCTGTATCACCAGGTGAGAGGACACACACACACACACACACACACACACACACAGACAGAGAGACAGACAGACAGACACAGACAGACACAGACACACACACACACACACACACACACACACACACACACACACACACACACACACACATATGCATAATCACACATATGATTAATCATACATAAATAGAGAGTTACAGACATATACAAACACACACACAGCATTATTGGTACACAGAGTTACAGACACTCACACAGTTAGGTGCACAGTGGTGGCATTGTAGCAGATCCACAGACACACCCACATATTGTAGATCCTGACAGGCCCATATATACTCACTTGCATAGGTTAGTGATAGCACTCACATAAACACACAAATAATATGATACATCCACACATCAGTACGACCAAGTGACAACACGCACAGACATGCACACACAGGCACACACACACACACACATGCACACACACTCCTGAATTCGCTTGAGCACTAAAAACATGTGTCTTACACAGAGCAGGTGGTCAGCGTTCCACTTTTTGCATAGGGACAGAAATTCTGGTCTACTGAGATGTTTGCGTGCCCTGTTCCAGTTGTGAATTGATGGCTTTCTTGCGCAGACGTGACTTTGAGCCCTGAGTCGGAGTGATGGATTCTGATTTCGTATTTCAGGAATCCAGTCGGAGGTCCATGTGTGGGAGAGCCCCGACAGTACAAGATCTGCAACGCCAAGGTGAGGCAGTCAGACCGAGCCCGTGTGCACCATCTGTCTCCCATCATGACGATTCTTCCTTGGAGCAGTGCTTCTGTCTGTTCTCAAGAACACTTCTAGTGTGCTTTTTAAAGAGCACTGAGTTGCTTCTTATGGTCCTAATATTCTCTAACCAACTAACTAACTAGCTAGCTAGCTAGCTAGCTAACTAACTAACTAACTAGCTAGCTAGCTAGCTAACTAACTAACTAACTAACTAATAAAAGCAAACATAAAGCCCTGTGGTGTTCACAGATATCCTGGCACTCTGTGCAATACTGCAGCATACTTCAACAATAATGGCTACCTTAATGCTGCCTCAAGAACACTGAGGTGAGGGATGTGCTATGATTGACCGACAGGCTTAAAACTACTGTTCCAAATTCCGCACTGTGCCTTTAAGGGAACTTCTACATACTTCTTAATTATGAAATAAAATGCAGACTGTTTGTGTGGAAACTTTTTCCCCTGCAGCTGTTGCAGTAAACAATAGTGAGATATGCTTTGTCTCCACAAGGTCAGTTAAGAATCTTAAGAATCAAAGCTTTTGCCTGCTGCTGTATACTACAGAATCAAGTGGGTAAAATGTTTGTTGACTGGCCTTGTACAGTAGAAATGATTTGCTGTTTCGCTTAGAAGCTGATATCAGCTTCACACGCTGCACACTGTTGCAGACTGTTGCGCACCATTGCAGTTCAGTGGAGAGTAAAACAACAACTAGGCAGCTTTGAGGGGTAGCTCAGTGGGCAAACTTTTGCTGAAGTCTGTTCCTTAACAAGGATAAAAAGCACCTTCAAATTGCTGTTTTTAGGGAGGATTATACACATACCCTGATTTACTTCCCTATTTAAAGGTGGTCAGTAGAGGCCATTGGTTGAATTATTGTTAAATACTGCCTAACACACTGAAGCTGTGGTGATATTTGTCTTCCAGAAATGAACACATGTCGCATGCCACCTGATTAACTCACAAACACTTCATTACCTCAGAGAGGACAGGCTGTCATGAATGGAGTTATTTCAGTGCTAGAGAAGATATGTAGCTCAAAACAGATAATAGTGGTGTGTGTGTGTGCATGAGTGTGCATAAGTGTGTGTGTAGGTGCACACCCTTTTGTGTGTGAGTGTGTGCGTGTCATATGTATGTATGTATGTATGTGTGTGTGTGTGTGCGTGTGTGTGGAATGCACATCTATATTTAACAGTGCTGTTGTGTACCTTAGGGGAGTGGTAAGTTTTACTCTGGTGGTGTATGTGCTGTAACGGTGAGGGGAGTTGTCAGTTAGGCCTAGAGACAGGGGCCTGCTACAACCTGCATGATGGGCCAAATGTTTAATGGAGAAATACTTTACCGACGTCAGTCAGTCACTCATAATGTGTCATTATAAGTACCACCCAGGTGGAAGAGCAGTGTGTGTGTGTGTGTGTGTGTGTGTGTGTGGGTGTGTGTGTGTGTGGGTGTGTGTATGTATTATTTATGGTGATGCAGTGGAGCAGTGTTCTTATCACAGAGTGGGGACTATTATTTAGACAGAAGATTGTGGATAAGACATGTTTTAATCCTCAGGAATCATGCCAAACAGGTCTTGGCAAGGTGGTGTGTGTGTGTGTGTAAACATGATTGATAGAAATGGAAGGTGTTACCTAGGTTGACCTGGCCTTTGTATCACCTCTGCTGTGCTCTGCTCTCCCTGTGTTACTGTACGGTGTTGAGTGTAGCGTGTGTGTGTGTGTGTGTGTGTGTGTGTGTGTGTGCATATGTGTGTGTGTATGTGACTGTGTGTGTGCATGCATCAAGTAAACCTACACATATGGGGCACAAATGTCCCCGCTAAGACAGGGAAACTAGACAAGAGGTGATTTGTGCCAAAACATGTTATGTTCCCCATTGTGTTTCTTGGTTATTTGGTTGGTTGTGGTAAAACAAAACTTGTCAAAACATTGCTTTACTGACAGGTTAGGGTTAGGGATGGGTTTGGTTTGGTCTGGGCACAGTTTAGCATTCTTTAGTTATATTATGATGGGAGCCAATGGGAGTACGGATAGTATAAGGGTAGAATTTCAAACATTTATGTGTGTGCGTGAACGTCTGTGCATGTGTATGTGTGTGTGTGTGTGTGTGTTGTCCTTTCACAGTTATTATATTCTACAAATGCTTATACACGTTTTCTGACACTGGTATGTTACTGAGTGTATGTTACTATGTAAACGCATAGGATAGTGAGATAATTGCGATTCCTTTGTATGTCAAGCACATGTGAAGAAATTGACAAATAAAACTGACTTTGACTTTGACTTTGACTTTGAGTGAGTGTGTGTGTGTGAAGTGACATCTAAAGCTGACCCCACACTACACGATTTTTAAATCTTATCCGATTCTTCAATCGGTACTACACCCCACACATAAAGAGAATCTTATCCGATAAACGTCCCGTTCTGATCGCAGAAGATTCGAACGTACAGAGGAACACCACACACTACACGACAATCGTGCCCGACTGCCGCTTCATTCTATGAGTGGTGTCAGTACAGGCAGCTATACTGACCTTCTTTTATGTCATGTACAAAGACAAATCATTTTTGGCCTGTTGAGGTTCTGTTGCAACATATTATGCTCACACCGTCAAAAAAAATAGTTAAACTTAATGATAAACTTTTATGACAAGTTCAGACTACGTGATTTTAGAGAGGACTTCCAGGGTCGTTTTAAAGGTATCGCCTTACCTCAGCAGTTAATCAGCAAGAAACAGTTATCATTTGTAAATTACTCTCAAAATCCCGTAAATAACAATACACACATCGCTAAAATATACACATAATATGTTTACAGCGCAGTCGCCGCAGATTCAATTTCTGACACGCGAAAGAAAAGGATTTTAACGCTATTCCGTAACTGCACTTGACTGAACTTGAGCAAGCAGGAACCTATACACGACTTAGGTGGTCAGGCTATCAGTTTTATTATACTTCCCATAAGACAGGGAGGTTTTGTAATGTATTAAAAGGAGTGGTATTTTTCTTTTCTTTAAAGCGGTGGGGACAAAATTAGCGATGGCAAATTGCAAATCACCTGCTGACTGTTGCTGTTAGTTGAGAGTGAGGGACTCGCACTTAAGAGGAAAACATACAGTTCAGCTATTTTAAGGCGATGTATCTTAATCTGCATTAATGTTTCGGTAAGGTAAATTATGTGTTGCCTGCCTCCCCGTAGCCAAATTGTATGCACAGTAGCCTACATACATACAGGTGTACATCTGCAGGTGCCAATGAATTAAAACAATATGATCATACAGACAGACAAGGGCCTGGTTTCTCAAACGCAGATCAGAAGATCTTAGCCCTAAGAAAGAAAGGAAACCTGGCGGCCAGTGACATTAATATGTTGAGAGATAAAGCCATATGCGTCTTCTTGTTTGAAATTCAGTTAAACTATGAAATAGAACGTCTCTCACTCTCGGTCGGCGTTCTATGTCCAGCCTGAAATGTCAAACATGTTTGATACCTCCGATTTTGCGTTCGGGCACTTTTGGAACGGCTAGGATTCTATCTTAGAACGCTCGGCCAGACCTGGCGATCAGGCCCGTTTCTCGGCCCCGATTAAGCTGTCATGGTAACGGCACCCCCGATTGTCGGAAGGGTCAAAACGGGGCGAAAATCGTAACGTTTTCCTTGTAGTGTGTGGTGGCCTTAAGTCATGAAACTGCACACACAAAATGCAGCACAACAAAGATCTCACACAGAATTCCTTTTTAAAATCTCTGCTGGAAATGGGTATCAATTGGCACTAACTGCTGTTTGTGTGATAAATGTACAACACTCTTGTCTTTGTTTGTCTAGTATAACATTGTAGTTTATAGAGCGTAATGACAAAACCGTTTACAATAGAACGAATATGTAAACACGTGCAGTGTGCATTCACCAATTCTGTAAAAACATACAAGTGTGATGCATTTACAAGTATTATGTAAGGAGTATTTAAAAACAATACATTCTGTTACAGGAAACATAACATTTGACTACCACCATACTCAGCCTCTTTTTTATCATGGGGTGTGTGTGTGTGTGTGTGCCTGCATGCATGTGTGTGTACGTGTGTGTATGCTGTAGGAGTGTCCAGTTGGGGAGATGGACTTCAGGGAGTTGCAGTGCAAAGCCTTCGATGACCGTCCTGTGGTGTCAGGCAGCGGGTACAAATGGACGACCTTCCATGGAGGTGAGTTAGACATGACCTGCCTCTTCCTCAATGCCATCCATCCATGGAGGTGAGTTAGACATGACCTGCCTCTTCCTCGATGCCATCCATCCATGGAGGTGAGTTAGACATGACCTGCCTCTTCCTCAATGCCATCCATCCTTTCCCGCCTTTTCACTTTATCTGTCACTCTCCCTTCATCTGTCTCTCTCTCTATCTCTATCTCTCTCTCTCTCTCTCTCTATCTTTCTCTCTTTCTCTCAAATCAAAATTTAGTTTTATATTATTATTATAATAATTATTCAATTATTAGCATGACTGTTGAAATACAGTGTTGTGAAAATATTGGGAGCAGTGGAACATTACATTCATTTGCAAAAAACATTAACATAAACATAAATCTCTGTCTCTTGTTACTGTCTCTGTCTCTCTTTCTCTTTTTCACTCTCTCTGTCTCTGTCTGTCTGTCTGTCTGTCTGTCTGTCTGTCTGTCTCTCTCTCTCTCTCTCTCTCTCTCTCTCTCTCTCTCTCTCTCTCTCTCTCTCTCTCTCTCTCTCTCTCTCTTCTTATCCCTCTCTCTCCCTCCCAGGCTCTGACCCTTGTGAGCTGAGCTGCCTGGCCATCGGTAATAACTTCTACTACAACTTCGGCCGAGTTCTGGACGGCACCCCATGCCAGACTGAGATGGGGTCTGTGTGTGTCAACGGGAAGTGTCTGGTGAGTGTGTGTGTGTGTGTGTGAAGTGGAGAGTGTGTGTTTGTTTGCTTTTTCTGATGGAATGTAAGCACAAAAATTGCATACTAAAAAGACAAAGTGTGGTAAACAGGACCTGGTGCTTTTTTATGTTTCTGTGATTTTATGCTCGGTCTTGCTGTTTGAAGCTCAGCAGGTAGGAGACATGCCCCTTGTGTAGATGTGTGAGTTTTAGTGTGTGTGTGTATGTGTGTGTGTGTTATAGGTTTGTGTTTGAGAGTGACGTTTTCTGTGTGTGTGTATGTGTGCGTGTGTTTGTGTATGTGTGTGTTACACATGTGTGTGTCTGTGTGTAACAGTAACGTTTGTAGGTGTGTGTGTGTGTGTGTGTGTGTTGTATGAGAGCCTCAGCAGGTATAAGCCATGCTGTGTGTTCAGACCTAGCTGCTCTTATCCGTGTCGACTGGGCCCTTCACAAGCCATTACAACCTTCAGTGCTGCAGACACACCAGACGAATGAGAGAGAGAGAGAGGGAGAGAGAGGGAGAGAGAGGGACAGAGAGAGAGGGAGGGAGAGAGAGAGAGGGAGAGAGAGAGAGGGAGAGAGAGAGAGAATTCCCCTCCTCCACTAAAGTGCTTCCCATGTGGTGTGCCTTCTGCCCTTTCTCCTACTGCCTGTTTCTCCCTGCTCTCCACAGTCAGGATAACGCATTGATGAAAGCATTTCTGGAGTGATTGAAGATTTTATTTCCCTCCTGTAGTGGGGCATCACGTGTGTGTGTGTGTGTGTGTGTGTGTGTGTGTGTGTGTGTGTGTGTGTGTGTGTGTGTGTGTGTGTGTGTAACCTGGTCTGTATCATTCAGGCAGTTTCATTTGCCTCACATACACTCCCTACCCCTACCCCCATAACCCCATCAGAGTGATTAAAGTGAGTGGGATACAAAGAGAAAGGCAGAGAGAGAGAGAGAGGGACAGAGAAAGAGAGAGGAAGAGTGTGTGAGAGTAAGAAAGTCAGAGCGACAGAAAGAGTGAGACAGAAAGAGTGAGAGAGAGAGAGAGAGAAAGAGAGAGGGAGAAGGAGGAAGGAAAAGATGTGGCCCCTTATGGAAACTTGTTGTGGGTATGGCAGATTTATTGCAGGTGTCCAGGTAAATTTATGAAGTGTGAGGGGTCAGTGGGAGCGCTAAGCAACGCTAGGTCAGAGGGCAGGGAGCGTTGTTACCGCGGGGATGTGCTGGGAATGAGCAGCATGTGCTAAATTGTGACTGCAGGCAGGCTTGTGTGTGTGTGTGTGTACCCCAGAACTGAAACACACCACTGCATGTGTCTCTGAGTGTATGTGCTAGTATGAGTATCAGCATATGTGTGTGTGTGTGTGTGTGTGTGTGTGTGTGTGTGTGTGTGTGTGTGTGTGTGTGTGTGTGTGTGTGTGTGTTTGGCACAGCTGTCTGTGTGTGTGTGTGTGTGTGTGTGTGTGTGTGTGTGTGTGTGTGTGTGTGTGTGTGTGTGTGTGTGTGTGTGTGTGTGTGTGTGTGTGTGTGTGTGTGTGCGTAATAGATGTCAGTGTGAGGCTGAGTGCAAGACACAGAGCTAAAGTAGACCCAGAGGGGCTGTGATAAATGAACATATTATGCACACACACACACACGCACACACACACATAAAAGCACACAAACACACACACACACACACACACACACACACACACACACACACACACACACACACACACACACACACACACACACACATAATCACTGGGTGTATAGAGACTATAACTGAAAATGTTTAAGGTTTGGATATGCTCACTTGAACAGCTCCTCATGCGTGTGTGTGTGTGTGTGTGTGTGTGTGTGACTAATTGTTGGTCTCAGCACAGCAGGCCAAACAGAAGCCCTGCTCTAGTGCAGGGGCTGGGAATTTGAGGCTGCTTATCAGTCTGTGCTCCTGTTGCGCTGTGGGAAAAGCTGCAGTGGTCACTCCCTGATGAGCACCAGGGCTCCTGTGAAGCCTGCCAACCTGGGCTAAAACAGAAACAAACACACAAACGCACACACACACACACACACACACACGCGCGCGCACACACACACACACACACACACACCACACACACACACACACACACACACACACACACACACACACACCCCACACACACACAGACACACATTCACACACACACACACACACACACACACACACACACACACACACACACACACACACACACACACACCCCACACACACACAGACACACATTCACACACACACACACACACACACACACACACACACAGACACACACACCCCACACACACACAGACACACACACACACACACACACACACGCACACATGAAAAACACTTCAGCTGCAGTGATACTTATCCACAGTGCATGCAGATACAGACATACAGTGACAAACAATCCAGGCACATTCAGGAACCCTTAGTCATTTGTTTGCTTTTATTTTTCCATGTGTGTGTTTATGTGCATGTGTGTGTGCGTACATGTGTGTGTGTGTGTGTGTGTGTGTAACAGAAGCCAGGCTGTGACCTAATCCTGGGCTCCAAGCAGGAAGAGGATGCCTGTATGGTGTGTGGAGGTCATAACACCACCTGCCTTCACCACCGCAGTGTCTACCAGAGCAACGGACAAGGTGAGCATACACACACATGTACACACACACACACACACATACACACACACACACAGACAGAGGAATGCACACTTTTGTGTGGAAGCAACATGTAACAGTGGGATGTGTCCTATCATTCCTCTGTCATGTTCCTGGCTCAACTTCACTCCATTCCATGAAAGAGAGTAACAGAGGGAGACAGTAAGAGAGAGAGAGGGGGAGAGAGAGAGAGAGAGAGAGAGAGAGAGGGGGAGAGAGAGAGAGAGAGAGAGAGAGAGAAAGGGACAGACTGTCATCCCTGGAAGTGCTTTGAGATGGGTGGCAAGGCGAGGTCACCACTCTAATCTTCTTTGGGAGCTTACACACACACACACTCACACACACACACACACACACACACACACACACACACTCACACTCTCATACACACTCTCTCTCTCTCTCTCTCTCTCACACACACACACACACACACACACACACACACACACACACCCTTTCTCACCATCTCCTCATGGCGTCAGGCAGATCCACTGGGTGTGCATCGAGCTCTGGCACTGTGCCATGGAATTCGCCGGAATGAATCCCACTAGAGTATAGCACAGTAACACAGGAGCTGAATCTGAAATGTTCACTGGTTCTCTCTATAGTGCAGTTGTTTGGGTGTGAGTTGTATTGTCATGTCCCCTATATAGTGCAGTATATATAGTGAGGGAACATTTGGGATGCAGTTAGCGTGTCCCGGGCAACGGCAACAATAAGAGGTCATGGGGCTCACAGGGAGGGAGAATAAGTGGTGGAGAGAGAGAGTGAAAGAAGATGATGGAGAGAGATATAGAGAGAGAGAGAGAGAGAGTGACAGATAAACAGAGCAAGTGAGAGAAAAAGAGAGAGAGAGAGAAGATGGAAAGACAGAGAGAGAGAGACAAAAACAGAGGGTGAAGAGAAAGTGACAGACAGAGAGCAAGACAGACAGAAAGAGAGAGACACAGATAGAGTGAGGGAGAAAGGCCGAGAAAGAAGCAGAGATACCGAGAAGCCCAAAAACTATAGACAGAACAAGAAAGAAAGAGAGGGGGGGGTAGACTGAACGACAGCGAGAGGGAGTGAGAGAGAGAGAGGGAGAGAAGGATAGAGTGAGAGAGACAGCAAGATAGAGAAAGAGAGGGAGGGAGAGAAGGATAGAGTGAGAGAGACAGCAACAGAGAGAGAGAGAAGGATAGAGTGAGAGAGACAGCAAGAGAGAGTGAGAGAGAGAGAGGGAGAGAAGGATAGAGTGAGAGAAAAAGCAAGAGAGAGAGGGAGAGAAGGATAGAGTGAGAGAGACAGCAAGAGAGAGAAAGAGGGAGAGAAGGATAGAGTGAGAGACAGCAAGAGAGAGAGAGAGCAGAGAAGGATAAAGTGAGACAGACAGCAAGAGAGAGAGAGAGAGCAGAGAAGGATAAAGTTAGAGAGACAGAAAGAGAGAGAGAGAGAGAGAGAAGGATAGAGTGAGAGAGACAGCGAGAGAGAGAGAGAGAGAGAGAGAAGGATAGAGTGAGAGAGACAGCAAGAGAGAGAGAGAGGGAGAGAAGGATAGAGTGAGAGAGACAGCAAGAGAGAGAGAGAGAGAGAAGGATAGAGTGAGACAGACAGCAAGAGAGAGAGAGGGAGAGAAGGATAGAGTGAGAGAGACAGCGAGAGAGAGAGAGAGAGAGAGAGAGAGAGAGAGAGAGAGAGGAGAGGCAGGTGTGTAAGGAGTAATAACTGGAGAGGTACGTCTGTGTGTCTGCGGATGTGGCCTGCGGCTATCTGTTGAGAAGTGTTCTCTGCGTGACTTGCTCCATGTGTGGCCATGGGGTGAAAAACAAGCCTGATTGCGATGGAGAAAAACAGGCAGATAATGTTGCCTTTGTTTGGGTGTGTGACGGGGCCTTTGAGCTCAGTGGATTTCTGCACTGCAGATAGCAAGGCCACAAAGATGCAAGGTGAAAGTGTCAAAGTGTGAAAGTGTCAAGCGAGCAAGCACTGTAAAAACAAGGCCATAATAACTGATAAATAGAAAAAGGAAAACTGGCTACGTACAGAAGTTGTGAATAATAATATTGCACATTATGGGCATTGCACATTATGTTGCACTGTACATGTAGGTGGTGCACAGTGAGAGGTAGAGGGGAAACCCATATTGAACATAACCAACAGCAGCAGTGAGGTGACTAAACCAAACTACCCTCCAGTTACCCTGCTTCCCAGTCATATATGATGTGGCCCAGTTGTCCAGCCTAGGGCTGGGCGATATGGCTGAAATCTGTATCACGATATAAGTGTTTCATATCGGTCGATATCGATAATTATTGAAACATTGTGTGACCTATTTAAAAGTAACAGGAGGGAAAAATATATTCATTTTTATTTTTTTAACTTAACCTTCCTCTGACAGGCAATAAGCATTCAGGCAAAATGACTGTCAACACACGTTCAATGTTACGATCACAATGAAAACTGAGTGATCCGAGAAAGCTCCGGCTGTCTGAACAGTGTGAACACATTAGGATAAGTGGTTTTGATAAAGTGGTATTGTATCATTGAAAATATATCGATATGGCGATATAGTGTCAAATACATATCGATATAAATATTACGATACGATATTACGATAATATCGATATATCGCCCAGCCCTAGTCCAGCCACACACTATTCTATGCAAATATCCTCAGGGGTGTAGTAGTGATATAATAGAGAATAGAGGGTAAACTGTGAATTTGTTGATCATGGTTGGGTGGACATGCTGTTCGACATACAAGACATGTTTGACATGTTTGGTCAACGAGACCAGTGGTATTCTCTCTCTCTTAGCCGTCCATGGTATATTATAATGATGCTTGCTCCAGGAGGGGAGAGGTTGGCCTTTGGCATATGCCTTTGGCTTTGGTGCCACTTCATGTGGCTATGGAGGCTGATTCAGGTTTTAGTTTAGTTTTAGACTGTTTTAGTATTACACAGTCCCGAGTTTACATGTTGTACTTATAGATGATGAGGTATGATTTTTATGATTTTTATGATTAAAAGTTGTATTTGGTGCATAATCTCTAGGAAGTCAATACATTGTAATGATAGTTAAAAAAAAACTCTATTGAGAGGTAGATAAACTCTTTTTCTGTGTTTTTTTCTGAAATTTGAGAGGTGGGGAAACTCCATTTATTTGTGTTTACCCTCCACTGCACCCCCAACATTGCCTCTGGAGCACACAAAGGAGGAGTGTATTTAATTGGCTGTTGAACTAAAACAAGCTCTGATGCAAGAACCAGAAGCTTAATCCCATCACGTGTGGTAATAGTCTGCATCACCTATGAGATCAGTAGCTGTAAGATTGGGCCTTGTGGCAACGTAATGGCACCAATGCGATGCATAAAGACCCCTGAGTTATCAGATAGTAAAGCAGAAATACTATCCTTAGCTTTTACATCAAAAGTCCCAGCTGCACTTTTGCGATGCCAACTAAAGTTTTAACATATGAAAAAAACAACAGTGGTTTGCCATTGCACACAATGTCTCTCATTCTCCCTCTTTCTGTATATCTATCTCTTTTTCTGCTCTCATCTCTCATTCTCTCTTTCTCTTTCCCAACTCTCTCTCTTCCTGTCCTTCTCTCTCTGTCTCTGTCTCTCTCTCTCACACTCTTTCTCTCTTTTTCTCTCCCTCTCTCTCTCTCTCGCTCCCTAACTCCCCTTTCAGATGGGCCGTTCGGGTACAATGAGGTCACCATGATTCCTGCTGGCGCCACACACATCAGGGTGACGGACAACAGCAGGAACTATCTGGGTAACGGCACCCACAGTTCTCCTCTGCCAGCGCAGGGAACCAAACACCTGTCAGGGGTCCTGTGCTCACGCCTGAATTATTCAGCAGGCCCAAACAAGGGGGGAGAGAGAGAGAGAGAGAGTGGCTCATCCGAAATGGAGAAATATGTTTTGCCTGCCGCCAAAGACAAGAGGGCACCGTGCGGGCGATATGTCTCTCCTGGGCAATTATTTTGTTCTGGGTTTTCACCTCAGGGAACGGCAAAAAATGTTGATGGCGAGGTTCATATTACATTATAGTTGACATTGTGTCAGTCAGGGAGAATGGGAGGGAGAACCAGGGCATGTTTGCGGACTTTGAGCGTTTTTATACCACCTTGTCCTCATGCGAAACTCTGTGTGTATGTGTGTGGGTGTGTTTGTGTGTGTGTGTGTGTGGGTGCGGTGTTTGTCTCTGTGTGTCTCTGTGTGTACACGTGCATGGACGTAGGTAACTGGGTTTTTGCGTGTGAGAGTGTGTGTACTAAGATTTTGGCTGGCAATGACTGTATAGAGGAGTGTGTGTGAGTGTGTGTGTGTATGTGTGTGTGTGTGTCTGTATGTGTGTGTGTGTGTGTCTGTATGTGTGTGTCCACATATATGTGTGTACCTCTAAGTGTGTACAGACAGTAAATACACTGATCATCCCCAACATCCCCAAGGTCATTTTTGTTTTGAAAACATTCTGCTAACCAAACAACACAGAAAAATTGGCCTTGACAGGATGAACAAAAAATGCAATGCAAATGCAACGCAAATGCAACGCAAATGGAAAGAACAGAAAACCCACAAGGGACTTATTTACTTGTGCACTAAAACACTTCCTGATGAACATTTTCCAGCGGTTTGGAAAACAACATAACAGCCAGGCAGGCGGCACTTGCCAGGGCACTGTATCTGTGATGTATGTGAGCGGGTAAATTCTGCTCCAAATCCCTCCCATCAGTTTGGTTGAGTTGTTTACTCAAGCGGAGAAGTATGAGGATTCAGATATGGGCCTATTTGGCAAAGTCAGTCATTTGTATGCGCTGATCGTGCCATAGAAATATCTCAGAAGATACGATAGCTATTTAATGTTAGACATAGTTCATGGCACACAAACCGCATACAAAGGACAACTTACACTTAAATCTATGAATATTATGTACATCCTTGGAGGTGTATGTCTGTGTTTTACCACTGTTTTGTTGCTGTGCCTTGCATGTCCCTGCCTGTCTCAATTAGGTTAGTCTAGATCATGAAATAGGACATGGGGATCCAAACAATGGACATAAAGATCCAGGAGGGAGCGAAATATTGCAGACACTTCACACTTAGACGCTTTTTCCACCTCCAAAAGGCAAGAAAGGACGCTAGTATTCCAAAACCCAAGCGCTTATTAAGCACCTGCTGGAAATATCAAGGTTCGTTTATTGTTGCTAAGTTAAATATGGTCCTCCTTTTTTTACCATTGATATTAAAACCTCAGCTGTCTGCGAGTCACTGTAGCTACGACCGTAAAAAGACAAATTCCAAAAGCTGAACAGATTTTAACTTTGAGCACCTCAGGTTTTTCGGCAGCCTAGCTGGTTTTGAGCGAGGCACAGGCAGAAAAAGCAGCGAGGCGCACTGCACCGGGTGCACACCTTAACCCTTTCTCACACACACACACACACACACACACACACACACACACACACACACACACACACACACTGCACCGGTCAAATCTCTTGTTAGCTGCCTTGTTGTATAGAAAAACAATTGAATTTGAGTGCCTGGCACAGAAAAAAAGCATTGCAGTGTTAATGGGCCCTTAATGTGGTAATGTGGCCCTGAGGTAAAATGATCTAATACATCTCATTTATGGGCCTTCTTCCTCAGCTCTCCAAAATGGCCGCTCTCAGTTTGTCATCAATGGCAACTGGAAGATCAACACGCCGGGAGAGTACAGTGTAGCCGGCACCAAACTGCTCTACCGGCGCTCTGCTGACACGTGGGAAAGCTTTGAGGTCCCCGGGCCGACCAAGGAGGACCTGCACATTATGGTGAGGATGCATAATCGCAAGCCATCTGCACACAGGCTCTTAGACATTTCTTGGGTAGAATAATAACTGCTTCTCTCTCCCTCTCTCTCTCTCTCCCCTCTCTCTCCCCTCTCTCTCTCTCTCTCTCTCTCTCTCTCTCCCTCTCTCTCTCTCCCTCTCTCTCTCTCTCTCCCTCTCTCTCCCTCTCTCTCTCTCTCTCTCTCTCTCTCTCTCTCTCTCTCTCTCTCCCTCTCTCTCTCTCTCTCCCTCTCTCTCCCTCTCTCTCTCTCTCTCTCTCCCTCTCTCTCTCTCCCTCTCTCTCTCTCTCTCTCTCTCCCTCTCTCTCTCTCCCCCTCTCTCTCTCTCTGCCTCTCTCTCTCTCCCTCTCTCTCTCCCGTCTGTCTCTATCCTTTTTTGCTCCTTCTGTGTTCTTTACCTGGTCAATCTCACATGAGCCTGTCCCAGTCCATACGTACACATAATATACATTTAAAAATGCATTTAAAAATGTTTACTGAAAACAAGTCAGTGATATATGTTGGTAGTTATTACTGTAACCAAATAAAGGACACATGTTGGTAATTCTGTTTGGTCAGAGGTCAGTGATAGGCTTGACACTGTGCTTCACATGTGTGTAGGTATTATCCACTGATAAGAACACCGGGATTGAGTATGAGTACTGGCTTCCGCCCGACCGCTACGCACTGTATCATGGGAGACGTAGTCCTCTGTGGCAGCCCCACCATGCCATCTTTCCACCCTGGGATCCTCCGACTCCCAGCACCACCACAACAACCACGACAACTACAACCACCAGGAGACCTCACCTGGTCACACAGCCATACTGGGGTAAGACACCTGTCCAGTCTTACCTTGGGCAGCTAAGAGAATGAAGACATGACAGCGTGATGAAATGCTTAGGGTGTGAAAACACACATACACACACTATTTCTCCTCTCTCTCTGTCTCTCTGTCTATCTATCTATCTATCTATCTATCTATCTATCTATCTATCTATCTATCTATCTATCTATCTATCTATCTATCTATCTATCTATCTATCTATCTATCTATCTATCTATCTATCTATCTATCTATCTATCTATCTATCTATCTATCTATCTCTCTCTCTCTCTCTCTCTCTCTCGCTCTCTCTCACTCACCCACACACACACACAGATACTCACACACACACGCACACACACAGCCTCACTCAGAAGCACGCTCTCTCTCTCTCTCACACACACAAAGAATTGTATTTGCTTATAGAGTACAGTATATACACAGGAAGAGATGGAATCAATCCTCAGCACTCAACTCTAATAAGTCACGGTTGTACATGTGTTCTGCTGACATCAAGTCAGGGCACGAGACTGTTCAGTGACCTTTCACACCTTTCGCCCTGCCATATATCTCCACATGCTCATTCATACATTACACGGCCTACAGATAACATTGTCCTCCAGCCGCTCACAGGCAGGGCCACGTGGCATTCATGGCTTTCATGTTGTAGGATGTTATCTCAGTTTCTGTCTCAGAGGCTGACACTCCTTTTATATATGTGCACTCCTTAATCACTGTACCTGTGGGCGATTGTATGAGTTGTGTCAGAGGCCGTGTTGGCTATACGTCAGCCTTCCTTTAAGTCAGTGGAGGAAGTTCATCATTCTGTTTTTTTTTTAATGTGTTTTCAAGTTTCATGCCAAACACATAAGGTCAGTAGCCTTGAACATTATTGCCCGTCTGGTAAATATTAGAGCTATCAGCTAGCGTGTAGCTCACGTGGCCAGCATTATGATGAAAGAACCTGTCATATCACAACTATAAATAGCTGGCAGTTAATCATAAATGTTCATGATGTGTTGATGTGATGTTGCAGTATTATTTGCAAATATCTGTATTTACAAATGCTGATCAAAGCCCATGTGTCGGGTAGGTGTAAAATACTCTCTCCCAGGAGTATTCCTAACTCTGGCTTGTGCTATAGCTGTTGCTGAAGCTGTGTATTGAATGTCTATTGTTCTTGTACACCTGTAGTGTTAGGCTACATTGACACAAAGCTGTTGAAACCGTGAAAGTTGTTGAAACCGGAAAAGTTCTTTGTCATTTATATCTGTTGATTACACAAAGCCAACATTTTTAGAGACCACAAACAAACGTTTGAGGTGGACGAGAGAGATGGACTTCCTGAAACAGCTCCCCACTGGAGCTCTATGTAAATGGGTGAAACACGGCTAAACGCCAGAGTCAGTGACATCTAGCTACAGCTGCTAGGAAACAAGCAAGCTAAGTCAAGTTTAAGTGCGTCAGTTAAGATCTAAAGTCTCTATTTACTTTGTCTAAGTTCATGTAAAATACGAACAGCATTCTGTTTTGATATAGCCAAAAAGGAGCAAGGTTATCTCAGCAGCCTGGAATCCTAACCACCATGCTGTGTGCTGATCAGGTCATTTCTCTGCAGTCGGTTTTGTTGAGTTGATAGTCAGTCAACATCTTATCATTTTACTTAACTTAATATCCTTCTATTCTGGGTTTGTGTGCGTGTGTGGGGTATGTGTGTGTGTGTGTGTGTGTGTGTGTGTGTGTGTCTGTCTGTCTGTCTGTCTGTCTGTCTGTCTGTCTGTGTGTGTGTGTTTCTGCACCAGTGGGGAGGAGAGATGTGAACCCACCTTACATCCAGCATCAGCCTTACCATCCTCCCCCTCCTCCTCCGCGACACAATCAGCCTCACCGCCGTCAACCTCACGAGTATGATCCTCATCACAATTACCTGCCTGAGGCACCACGGAGAGGTAACACACACACACACACACACACACACACACACAGTTCTAAAATATGACACTAGCATGTGAGAGGAAGTACACTGTTGACAGGTTAATAGCAGAGAATTTCACATCATACTAAAACGCCAACTTGTCAGGTTGGGAGCCATTAAAATTGACCTTTTCTATATCTGATGACTGATCTTTTCTGCAGGGCGTTGTGGGAAATGTAGGCGAGTACGGGGTCGATCCGAGAGACAGAGGCAGTACTGCGAGAAAGACTTTGGTGGGTTCATTCTTCAAGTGCTGTTTAAAGAAATTCCAGACAGATTTCCCTAATATAAAATTTGTAGAGTCCTTAACTACTGGTGAAAAAACTAAATCGTAAATTTAATGATGACAATCATAATATCTATGTCATTGTTTAGTCATTGTATGCTAAATAGAGAAATTCAGTAATCATTATTGTCATCCTCTTTGGCTTTTTTAGATAAAATACCTGTAGCCCTTCATTTCCTTTGTTGTACTAGTGTCTAACTGTTATTGCATGGAGTTACTCAAGTGCTTTTTTTGTGTTGATGTTTCAGTGTTCCGGGCGCAGATCATGGAGAAGCGTTACCGTGGCGAGGAGACGCGCTACGACGTCCAGGTGATCCACACCTACCGCAACCGCTACCGCCTGGAGCACCGCGAGTTCCTGTGGGTGCCCAACGTGTGTGACTGCCCCCTGCTGGAAAAGGGCCGGCAGTACGTGCTGATGGTGAGGCGGCACATCAACTACGAGCAGACGCTGGACCGCATCCTCCTGGAGGAGGACAGCTACGTGCAGCCCTACCGCCCCCGCGAGCACAGCCTGCTCAAGCCGCTGGAGGAGCTGTGCTCCAACCGGGGCCCGCCGCCCTCCCGACCTCAGCGCAGGGGATGAAGAGAGAGGGAGAGGGAGGAAGACAGAGAGAGAGAGAGAGAGAGAGAGAGAGAGAGAGAGGGTGGCTGATACAACTAACAGGAACATCAGACCTGCTAAGTTCAACTTCACACCACAACCTTCATTTTGTTTTGGTTTGGCCACTTAGACTGCTCCAAGCCAGACTACTGGCCAGGTACAGATACTGTCCCCAGTGCATCCCTCCAGCAGAAGGACTAATCCCCTTCATTAGCCTTTCTTCTGGGTTTTATTTTCCAACCCCCAACTCTTACCTCTGCTACTACCCTGGATGTCTCTTTCTATCAGCAAGTTAAAAGCTTTAACTCCATCCACAAATGACTGCAGAGCATGCCCCAAGACGCTTTCCCGTGTCCTGAAAAGAAAATCTCCTTGTCCTCTTCGTGTCTCTTCGCATTGCACATTGCAACTATGCCATGTCCTTGTGTCTGCGGCTCACCAGTAGAGACTAGAGAGATGACACGTTCAGGATATGGAGTTTACCAGGACAACTACAACCTGTTTTGCCTTTTTTTATATCTATTTGTTTGTTTGTTTTCATGAATACAGTGAAGTGAAGCACTTTAGGTGGAGGCTTGGATTCACCTTTAAAAAACCAAAGAGAGGACAGTGCACAATGAAGAGTTGAATCATAGTGAAAAACAAAACAGAAAAAGACCACTCTAGATTTGGATCTGACCAACCAGTGTGTGAGAACATTAAGGAAGTGTCAGTAGTTGCCATGCAGATAGACATATATATTCATTTTGGCTCTGTTCTCTGGTGAGGTTCTGCAAAAACCAAGCACAGCAATGGTAATCTGTGCCAGCTTTGTGATTCAGTCTTTTCTGTTTTCTACGAGTCTCTGATACCTTCATAGTTCAGACTGAAGCTTTGTTTATACGTGTCGTATCTGTCATGGCGTGCAACATTGAATGTGCCCAAATCTTTCATACTGGCGCTCAACTCACTCGCCAATCATCTCCTCATCAGAGGTGTCATAATGCCACAGAAGTCAAACAGTTTGGAAAACCTCGTGTTTCAGAGGAGTGAAACATGACTAAATTGCAGGTTTACATCTTGCTTTGAGAATTGAACTGGATAAATCCTAAAAGTGTCAGGTCAGTGTGTGTATTTATTGTGTTTCCAGCAGTATAAGCCTATTTATGTTGAATGTTTTTAATCATGAAAGATGTTATGAGTGATGGTAGGATGGCAGGAGAAGGCAAAATAAGTTGGCCTAATAAACGAATTGTCGCGTGCCATGGGGCTTGACATGATTTTGACGTCGCAATGTTGTGCGCCATGACAGACACGGTGGATATAAACCAAGCAATGTTGTGCGCCATGACAGACACGGTGGATATAAACCAAGCAATGTTGTGCGCCATGACAGACACGGTGGATATAAACCAATGTTGTGCGCCATGACAGACACGGTGGATATAAACCAATGTTGTGCGCCATGACAGACACGGTGGATATAAACCAAGCTTGTGCGTCATGACAGACACGGTGGATATAAACCAAGCTTGAGGGTGACAAAACACACAAGAGTAAGAAGGGGACAGAGAGTAAAATGCCAAAATCATATTTTGTGATTTACTATCTTTGCATTGTGTTTTTCTGCTTTATTTATGTGCCAACAGAATACATAGAGATGCTATATATATTTGTATATTTCTTTTTATATTGTATTTTTGTATGTATGTGATATTTCATTTTATAATCACAACATTGCTAATGTTGACAAATGTATTTTAAGTTATTTTGTTCAGTTATTCCTCTATATATTAATGTATATTAATGCACATATAACAATCTGACATTTTTGTCAAACCTTTGTAACAGTATGAACTTGTTTTAACACTGCTTTGATATTTTGCTCAGTGTTGGCCATCTTTTGTTTCCCAGGCAACAATCACCATCACAAGGCTAAAGTCCGTCTCAGTCTCTATGATACTAGACCTGTTCTGATACAAAAGACTGTGGTATTTGAACCATCCAGCCAAGGGCACCACTGGAAATTTGGGGCCCTTAAAAGAGGACAATTTTGCCCTACCTCCCCTTAATAATAATTTTAATAGTGTCTTCGAAGGGCACTCTATCAGTGGTGCTAACTAGCTACCCACCCAATCTACCGCCATCCAGCCCGGCACCCCTGCATATAGCAAAACACTTTGGGAAAGAGAATAAGGGCATATAGCACTTGCCCTAAATGCTCACTGACTGCAATGTTTGTCCAAATATGACACGTTTCTAATAGCCATATATCTATCCACATTAGTGGCTTTCAACCAGTGGTCACCAGTCAACATGTTGTAGCTTAGCTAAGCACCCAACAAATACGAGCACAATTATCTCTTAACCAGTCAGGCCATGAGTCAGTATGTGGAAGTGTTACTGTGCGCTCAGACTGGCTACCAAAGCGATAAAGCAGCTGAAGATGCACAAACAGCAACGCTTTCAGTGCTTAATGACGCTTATCTTGGTCATGATGTGAAACATCAGAATGTTAAATCATACTTTTCAATATAAAGGATGTCAGTAAATCTACAGATTCCAATTGGTTACCGCCGAACAGCATCATGGCTCATTACCATAAAGTTCACTAGATTTTAACTCTTTTGCTCTGGTCGCTCACGGCGCTTTGCAGATGGCCTTGTCACCAAATTTTCTCTCTCTGCAGAGAAAAAATGACTTCTGCTGCTGTGGTAGCTCTAGTCACTGCCGGTCTGAATGTGCAGACTACATGTGTGTGATCTACATATGGGTGATTTTTGCAGAATGGGTCCAGAATAGGCAGAAGTTAATGCTTTTTATGTTTGTCTGTATACATTTGGTTCTGTTGTAGCTCTGGTTAAATTTGACCCGGTCCAAGTGCTGAAATCTTCCATGCTGTATAAAGATTTCCATGTTCTGTAAAGATTTTTGCAGCTCCCATCAATCGCAGTAATCACCACTTTTCATCACAAATGACTGAAATTATGTCTAATTTTTCCTGATGACTGAATTTTTCTGTGTATTCTAAATGTTGTTATCCATTATTGTTCCTGTGTGTTGATACTAATTTCCATATTGTTGGTAATGATACACTTTACATAATACAGCACTTCTAACTATTAACTTAGCTTCTGAGTAATCTTTATCAGGGCACAAGTTGTTCTTGCTTGATCTGAGAGATTATGTGTTCATGGCATTGCAGGAGACACTGTTATATGTAATAACATCAAAAAATAATTGTCTAAAGGTCTGTCCCTTCATATTAAACAGAGAACTGTGTTCATAATGTGTGGTTTAAAATGGGGAAAACCAAGATGCAAACAGATCTTCTTCCCATGCCCTCTCTATTCAACAAAGTCATATTAAATTGTTGTTGTATGTGTTGTATTAATACTCTTAACACATGCCTCATACCCCTGTAGGTCATAGTAATATCTACTGTCACTTTATACTTCCTGTCAGCCAGGTGGGGCCAGAACTACAGCAATCACAGCAGCGAACACAGTGTCATATATTCTTAAAGCAGTACTAAGTAATTTTCATCTTCGATTGCTCTAAAGGTTGGAAGCGGAATTGTCTCTCATTCAAAACTACACATGATCCTCTCCGAACTTACTTAGTGTAGTTATAGCCCATGGAGAACAGCACAGCGAATTTAGAAGTGCCTTTCACCCTGTTACAAGTTGATGAACCACTGAAACGATTTTGGAAACTGCTTAGTATTGCTTCAAATACTGATACAACAGACAGTTTATGTCATGTTTTATAATGGTATATAGCCCTTGCATGACATTGTTAAATGAAAAATAAATTGTAAAATTTAAGTTGCTGTTATGTTATGTACCTCACCATACCTAACTTGCCCACTAACCGTTTTAAAATTAAATGTGAGTAATTCCTGCTGTCCGTAATGGCTCATTATCTATCTACTCCGTACCCATAACTCCGAAGCTGGTCAGACGTAAGGAATTGACACTTGGAAGTGCAATGCTGCTTCTTCATGCTTCCTTCCTTCACTGACAAAAAAGGTCAACCATGGAGTATTTTGTTAGAAATGTATTTACAAAAATAACATGTAAATCCTTTATCACAATGACATACACTGTTGAACTATGATGAACATGTAGTTAATACATACAGTACATATAAATAATTGAATAGCAAAATCCATCTTATTACAACCAGCTCTACCAGACAAACAGCAACAAAAATGACAATGTAAAACATCAGCCTATACCAATGCACCTGAGCAGTTGGAAATGAATGTTCTTCTTGAGCAGATCGACACAAAATCAGAGTTGTATAGAGACCACAGTTATCACAACTGTCCGCCACTCTCTCTGTCCGTCTGTATGTCTTTGCACTGAATCAAAGGTATGTCGCACAAAAAGAGAACCTTTTGGTAAATTGTAGATGCAGCTGGGCTCTATGCAGAGGGTTAAAACTTAAAACAGGTTCTGTAATGTAAACAAGTGAGGGGATTTTGGGGATTGAAAGGCGTGGTCTGTTACTCTTTCTAATTAAGTACACTGATTGTCAAATTCAGTGAATTTCTTTTCACAGTTAGCTGCCCATTCTGAGTGTAAGTCCTCAGATTAACGCCAGTCATTGCTCTGTAAATGGAAAACAAAGCGGTTCAGTTTGAGCAACACAGGATCAAGCCAATCAAGGTGAATTTCATTTCACTGGTTGCTCAAATATTACAAACCCTTTGCTAGAATCTCAGGCTACACCTTAAAACCCGAAGCATAAAATGCTACATGTGGCATACAAACCATGTGCTATGTTGAAGCTATGTGCCACTGGTTTGGCCTACTCCTATTCACCTGTCTGTGGTCCTGTAAACAGCCTCTCTTGTGTATTCACCTGGACAGAGCCTGTTTCTCATTCCCCGTGGCCACTGTTTCTGTGTGTGTGTGTGTGTGTGTGTGTGTGTGTGTGTGTGTGTGTGTGTGTGTGTGTGTGTGTGTGTGTGTGTGTGTGTGTGTGTTGGAGTAGAGAGAAGTGTTAAAAATGAGGGGGATGTAATAGGGCGTGAGGAACCGGGGCGGTTGTAGTTGACTGGGTGGGATACACAGTGACTTTCTCAGAAACCACAGGTTCCATCTGTTCTGGGTTGGAGAGTGTTGTGGGTTGTTAGTGGTGGTGTGTCTGGGCCACGGATCATAGAGAACAGATACTGCCCCCGCTAATCCCTAAGCAAATGTGAACTGAGCTACAAAGTCAACTAAAGATCAGACTCAATACCTCAGCTCCCTAATCAGCTTACGTCCCCAGCTACCTCCAGTGTTAGAACAATACGAAAGTGTTGTTAGTACTAAAACTCCACCGGGCTTTTTATTCTTTGCATCTCCTTTGAAGACTGAGGGATCACCTATTCGCCTTTTAGTTGATCCTTTTGGCAATTAAACAAAAAAACACATTCCCACTTCTGTAGTCCTGGCATGTCTTCAAATACAAAACACAGCCTACGTGGTCAGAATGTTTTAAAAGTTTGCTCTTCTGATTTGCTTTTTTTTGTTGCTTGTTCATCAGTTTGTTTGAGTCCTGCCTTGGATGGGCGTCGTTTGGTGATCCGTCACAGAGGGGTGTGTCCTTGCCTTGCTATCAAGCTCATCTTTAACCCCACCCTCTCATGACAGGACAAGCCCACTCTATCCAGTGAGATCATTGGAGTGTTGCCTGGCAACAGGCTGATTGACAGCTGGATATCACACGCTCACATGCACGTGCCGATGGGAGGCGGTGCGCCTCTTGATGCGCGAGCGGCGTGGGTGGGGCTTGCGCTGGGAGCGGTGGCGGCACAGGGGACCCAGCAGGATCCAGAGGTAGAGCATGACGCACGCCCAGCAAGACGACATCTTCACCCAGAACGTGGACCAGCTGCCGTGGGTGAAGGTGGTCTCCAGAACCGCTGTCTCATAGCTGAGGAGGAAGAGGAAGAGGAGGGATGATTGCCTATTATCAGTACATGGAGGTATCAGTACACTTTAGTTTACAGTCCCTGTGTGACATTGTACCTTAAAGAACAGTGTAACAAAGTATGAAACAATATGTAAAATAATTATTGACCTTACACGGTTACACTATTTTACTGTCCCTTGTACGTCAATTAGGTGCAGTGTAACAAATTGCATAACAATATGTAACATTATGTACTTACACTGTACCATAGGATTAGAGTTAGTGTTAGGTATGTACAGTGTAAGTTCATAATATCACATGTTGTTACATTTAGATACACTGTAAAAAATATTTTAACATTAAAATGTAAAATGTATTAATTAATTTTAATTACATTTATTTTAAGAAACCAATAAAATAAAGTGTTACCTAAATGCAATTCAACTCCTTCATGCATATTTTGAATATTTTAGTCAGAAGTCTTAGCTGGACATGCTTTGCATGAACTCCCTCAGTGCTTATACATTTTGCGTAGCCGAATTTCCATGAATTAGCATAACTAATGTAAATAAGTTCAATGGAATCCCAGTAGGTGATGGGAAAGCTGTTTTCAAACGCTACGATCCAATCCAACACCTCATATTTGTCCCAGACATTCATTAAATCAGCTGATTCTAATCGGAGCAACTGTACAACCAAGCATATTACCTCACTACCCGCCAACTACACAGGCAAAACAAGAGAATCTGTAACATGAGACACTGAACTGTAGCTCCTGAAGACAGGTTGGCCATTGCTGATTCCAGTATAGATAGGTCCAACTCATTACAATAAATTATATGATAAAATCATTACAATCTCAATATGTGTATCACTTCATAATTAAATACCGTCACCTATTTACAGTAACTAAACTGGTCAGAAAGTTTGGTAATGGGCATGAGTGAAGAGTTCAGTCGTGGGGGAAGGAGTGAGGACTAGATGTGTGACCTGAACCAGTCGTGGGGGAAGGAGTGAGGACTAGATGTGTGACCTGAACCAGTCGTGGGGGAAGGAGTGAGGACTAGATGTGTGACCTGAACCAGTTGGTGAGTGTCATCATGACGTAGAGGGAAGCCAGGAAGAAGACGAAGTGGAAGAAGAAGTAGCTGTAGGCCACGCGGTGGATCTCGTTGTGGATCACCTTCTGGCAGCCTTTGTTGACCTCCACCACGTACTCTGCCTCCACTGATAATGCACAACCACAGACACACACACGCACACACACACACACACACACACACACACACACACACACACACACACACACACACACGCACACAGCAAAGAATATGGTCACAGAAAGTGATTATCCTCATTACAACATGCAAAGACACAGTAAAAATATTTGAGTCAATCAGTGAAATGCGATGAAATAAGTGAAACGTGATAAATAATCACTGATACAAATTTCCTCCAGTCAATCAGATAGCCAGTGAGTCAGTCAGTTGGTCAGTCAATAAATTCTTACCCTCCTCTTCCTCTGGACAGCAGAAACAGCATGTTGCTTTCTGTGTATGGGAAGTAACAGCACAAAAATAATATTATTATTTTTTAATATATTTAATATATATATAATAATAGTCATCTTTCATTCACAGGTCTGCACTGAAACAGCAATGTGACATGACGATAATAGAGCTGAGCATATCACTTCTCTATTCTGTATAGTTTAGATAGTATAGATTACTTTCCTATTATTACATTACACTTAGCTGACACTCTTATCCAGAGCAACTTACAGATATTTACAGGGTTACAGTTACAGTCCCTGGAGCAGTGGGGGGTTAGATGCCTTGCTCAAGGGCATCTCAACCATGGGTAGAGCAGGATTCGAACCAGCAACCTTCCGATCAGAAGACCAACTCCCTAACCACTAGGCCACTAGGCCCGACAGGGATCCTTAACTGCTGACAGAGCACATAAAAGTAGCCAGTGCCACATCCCAAACAGGAAACTGCCCAGCAGGCTACAGTACCTGGAACTCGTAGCGGTAAACTTTGATCATCCAGAAGGGCCCAAACACCTCAGCCAGGTAGGACGCTTCATTACTGCGAAGACAGAAAAGGACATCATTATGCACATCAGACATCTTTGTTAATGTACTCCTCTGCTTTTTATGAAGGAATGGTCTTATATGAAAGCACCCTGGATTGAAAACACCATGAATGCACACATAGTTAGACAACTTTGTACATAAATCTGCTGACAGCCCTGAATGCTGGCCCTCCCCTTGTCCTCCCTAGTAGTCTGTGTAAAACCTGTGTTTGTGCTAATTGGTCCAAGTCTTTTACCCTGCAGGTAGAGATGCTGAGTAAAACCAGCTGACTCACAGTGTCCTGGACACATAATATTTTACTATCTAGGCCAGGAGCAATAACCTCCACTATGCCAGTGAAAAGACACGGAGCTGGATTCAATTTCGCATTAAGTCTTTAATGTGGTAGCTCACACAAAGAGATTCAGGCTAAGTAATGCAGTTGAAATGCTTCAATAAACTTTAATACCCTAATACAGAACACCTCTCCACACTTCTTCAGGGTGTTATTCTGGAGCATCTATTTCAGGTTCTGGTTAAAGGCCTTGAAGAATGCATCTTGAATGAAAGAATGAATCTTAGCATTTTCACAAGAATTTGTTGTTGTGAAGAATCTTACCTAACTCTACAAGGATACATAGATAGAAGGATACTAGGATATTTATTTGTCACATGCATAGACATACTGGGTAGTAGGACATGCAGTGAAACTGTTGATTGTGAGTCTAGACTGTGCATCGGGAGTGGGGAGTAAAGTGCGTAGAATGCAGTTGGTGAGACGCAAGGAGCAAGGCTATGTGCTCCGTGCTGTGAGGAGTGTGTGTGAGAGGGCTGTGTGTGATGGAGGGAGCATGAGTCGGGGGGCACAAGGGCCGTATCATGCATAGTCTGTGTGTGTGTGTGGGGCTGGGGGTCTTGAGCTGTGAGGGCTGTGCCCTATATGCTGTATGCGTGTGTGTGTGTTTGTGGAGGGTGTTGGTGTGAGGGCTGTGTGAGGAAGGCGGTGGGGGTTGGAGTCCGAAAGGAGACATGATGGGGGATGGAGGACCGTGTCCTCCACAGGCTGTATGTCCTGGGTGTGTGTTGGGGGGGACATATGCTGCGTGCTGTTTGGGGGGGGGGGGGGTGAGGGCTGTATGTCCTGTGTGTGTGTTGGGGGGGACATATGCTGCGTGCTGTTGGGGGGGGGGTTGGGGGTGAGGGCTAACCATACCCTATAAAGACCTCGAACTAAACAGGTCCTTCGGGCACCCGAAAGCAGAGGTAGCTAACCCCAGGTTTAGAGGGCAAAGGTCCTACCATGAACTGGTTCCATGTGCCAATACAGGTCATTTATCTAGCTGTCTGCAATGGTAATTAGCTGGTGTAAGAGAGTGTGTTATGGACACTTATTCCAAATACGTGTTCTGAAACTGTCTTGATCTATTGACACTGGGTAAACCACCTTGGGCCCAAATGTGAGAAATGTGACATGCACTTGGTGCTGAAGACGTAGTTAAGTAAATGATGTTGTGGTTAACGCACCATGCACTTGGTGCTGAAGACGTAGTTAAGTAAATGATGTTGTGGTTAACGCACCATGCAAAGAGTACGCAGCAGTACATGATGGCAGCTCCGATGATAGCCACTGCATTTCCCTCGTTCTGGA
>CM050207.1:33429407-33479407 GCA_027475355.1 Coilia nasus
GCAGAGGACAAATTTCATCAATTTCTTCCTCTGATGACATGAAGAATCATTATCATTACATTACACTTAGCAGAGGCTTTTATATAAAGCGACTGGCAATTGAGGACAAAAATTAAACCACACACACACACACGCACGCACACACACACACACACACACACACCCACACACTCACACACACTCACTCTGCTGTACGCAGGGCGTGAGCATGAACACACACACACACACACACACACACACACATACACACACACACACACACACACACACACACCCACACACTCACACACACTCACTCTGCTTTACGCAGGGCGTGAGCATGAACACACACACACACACACACACACACACACACACACACACACACCCACCCACACACTCACTCTGCTGTACGCAGGGCGTGAGCATGAACACACACACACACACACACACACACATACACACACACTCACACACACTCACTCTGCTGTACGCAGGGCGTGAGGGCGATGAAGCTCATGATGGTGCACAGGGCCAGGTTGCTCCACAGCAGCGCCTTGTTGAGGTGGCAGCCGGCCGGGTGCGTGTAGTACTTGTACATGAAGGTGAAGGCCGTGGTGGCTATGGTGTAGAAGAAGAGCGTGGCACATATCACTGCCAGGTACCAGCGCTTGTCCTCTGCTGCCCCCGTCAGCCTGGGAGGAGAATGATGAGGGGTGAAAGATGAATTAGTCATGGTTCCCAAAACTAAGTATAAATGTCATGATACTGCCCTTGCAGCAGTAGTCCCTAAACTTTGGAACAATCTTCCCCCTCATATTAGGATGGCCCCCTCTCTATCTCATCTTAAAACACATTTCTATTCTATAATATATGCTGTTTTGCAATTTATGTATCCCTTGCTCTTATTTTGCATTCACTGTCTTATTTATTTTGTCCTACTTTTCATTTCTTACACATTATACATTGATGTCCCCCTTCCTGACCTTTACCCATACAACAATAAAAATGTATTAAGTATTAAGTTATATTAAAAAGTATTATTTTATGATCTATTCTTTTTTGTTAATTGTATTTTGTCTTTTCTCTTTGTTTCTGTGTTTTTGATTCAACTGCTGTTGTTTTGTAAAGTGCTTTATGAATAAATTCACATTGACACTGACATTGTCCATATTATATTTGCAGGCTTCAATGTAAAATCCCATGGAAAATACCCACTGGTTTGCAGATGTCAATTCCCATGCAAATACATAATAAAGTGGTTTTCATTGCCACATACAGTAACTCTCCATTCAGTGCACTCAAAAACATTAAACAAACAACAAAATGAACAAAGAGAGCCATAAACAATCCCAAACAATCAACATGGTCCTTTAGGTGCAGAGAGGAGGGTAATATGATACTAATGTCAACAATATCCATATACTAGAAACAGAACAGCAGAGACAATGTTTGCATACAGACTTAAACACATGAAAAACACACTTCCATAGACCTTTGCACATATTTATGCTTGCAAAGAGTAGATGAATCCACCTAAAAAAGTCACCCACACACACCCACACCGACATAGAGAAAGAGAGAGAGAGAGAGAGAGAGAGAGAGAGAGAGAGAGAGAAGAGAGAGAGAGAGAGAGAGAGAGAGAGAGAGAGAGAGAGAGAGAGAGAGAGAAAGAGACATAGAGGCAGGGCTGCAATATAGAGGAAGAGCAAGGAAGATGGCAAATGAGAGAAAGGGCAGAGGAAGAGAGAGGGCATCAGACAGTTGGACAGGAGGAGGGAGAGACTGTAAGTCTGTCAAATGTTCTGACGCTCAGGTCTTATATATGATATATGAAAGCAGAAGATCAAGTTCTCTGATCAGTCTCAACAAGAATAAAACACTATATCCTTATGTCAGCATAAGTAAAAACACGAAGAGCACTTTAAAAAGTTATGACATTCAGAGAAACAAAGCTATAGATGAAAAGAGGGTGTGTGTGAGAGGGAAAGGGAGAAAGAGAGTAAGAGAGAGAGTGAGAGAGAGAGATAGTAAGGGGAGGAGAAAAAAATGAGAGAAAATAAGAAGGAGAGGGGTTTATATGTGGGACTGTAAAACAGTCTGTCAGTAGGACAAAGTCCAGCTGCTGTGCTATGCTGTGCTGTGTTTTATGGGCACCTCTGCCAGAATGATCAAAATGGGCTATGACCCAACGATATAGATTTAGGACTGTAGACACTGCAAATTAAAATAAAGTGGATTAACTTTGAAGTTAAAAATGGACTTCCTCAGGGATGATCTGGTTTTAAAAGTAATGAAAAAAACAATAATATGTTAACTGCACTAACAAGACACCCAGACAAAGCCTGAACATGTAAGACAAGGGGGAAATCAAAGTGAGTTTCTTATTTCCCCCAGGCCTGCTTTCTATATCAGCTGAAATCTACATGCACGGGCAGCTCGCCACAGCCTTAAAGAGCAGCAATAGACTATATGGCCACATCCACCCGACCCTGATCAAGTTCACCACCCAAACCACAGTATCAAGCAGTACTCTTATTTAAAGGTGTCACTGCATCATTTTTTTATTCTTTTTGAGGTGGTCTCTAGTATTAGCTGTAGTTGCACATAATTTTGTTGGGTGTGAACATCAACTGAGAAAAGTACTAATGAATTTTGGTTGAAGTGGTGATTGAACGCAATTGTGTCAAAGCAACGCGAAAGGGAACAGTTTTTGGTTCCCATAGTCTATGGTTTATGCAAAAGTGTTAAGTGTTTTGAAAAAGTAGACATGGTATCGAGACACGCATGAAAATGATTGGTAAAAACTCTAATGAATGCCCTGTGAGCCGTTTTTTGGTGAAAAAAATCCTTTAGTGCTCCTGTTTTAGGCTGTTCTAGCTTGGTGGAGGAGATGGATTGGGGAGAATGCTAGTCACAGGCTGCCATCATTCAAAGCCCATTTGGTCATAGCACACCAAATAAAAGACCTAAATGTTCCAAACAAACACACCTAATTACCTATGTTTTGTGAGGTGAATGTGTGCTACAACAAGACTGCTCCGGCAATCACAACTACGGCATGGCTTTTTCTAATTCACGGACTTACGTCACCTCATTTGCATTTTTCGTATTCGCTAGTTATTCCACCTATTTTTTTTCATTGACTGATAGAGGCAATCGGGGTAGAAGAACATATCCACATGCAGCGTGCATATGCAACTCGGACTTCAAAAAGAGCCAGCACTAAATGGCGTCTCGGGGAATGACACCTTTAGGCCCAACAAGGAGGTTCTGACCCAGTTTGCTACCTTTCCTCTCATCCACACCAAACCAGAAGTCTGTCCTGCTGCATTCCAGTCCTTTATTACATGCAATGGTGACCAGCCCAACCCAGCAAGAAGCCATGGTGATCAGGAGCGCTTCTTGCCAGTCACAACCACTGTAATGGCTCATTCACACCAAACACTCTCCGTATACAGCGCATGTCCATTTTCTGTCTGTACAATATGTTTGTATAGTGACAGAATACGCACAGATCACGCGTGCAATGTGAATAGTCTAATTTGTTAGCATGCATTCTAAACGAATACGGACAGAAAACGGGCACACGCTGAATACACAGAGTGTTTGGTGTGAATGAGCCCTAAGTGTGTGTGTGTGTGTGTGTGTGTGTGTGTGTGTGTGTGTGTGTGTGTTTGAGAGGAGCAGGTTATATCTGAAGACCTGGAGATTTACTGTTGCAATTCATTATGGTAAAGAGAGCCACAAATGGAAACCACATCACTTTAGGACTTGCCTTAAAAAATGAGAGCAGTAAGAATTCAATTACAGCGGAAGAGTGGAGCTGAGCTGCCTCAGCTGTTGGCCATCTGAAGTAGCCATTGAGAGAGGGGGGGTGGGGGAGAGTCGAGAGAGAGAGAGAGAGAGAGAGAGAGCGAGAGAGAGAGCAAGAGAGAAAGACAGAGACAGAGAAGAGGCAGACAGACAGGGACAGAAAGAAAGAAAGAAAGAAAGAAAGAAAGAAAGAAAACTCACCAGTTCTTGTTCCAGGTGTGTGCGAATGCTGTGATGAGGATGAGCTGAATAAGGATGAAGGCAAAGCCTCCCACCACACCCACATAGTGCCAGGCTGCCAGAGGAGAGCGGGGGGATAGGAGAGGGAGGAAGGAAGAGAGGAGAAGGGGGGGAAGCAAGGTGCAAGGAATTGGAGAGAGAGAGAGAGAGAGAGACAGAGAGATAGAGAGAGAGAGAGATTGAAATATGTACAAAAGAGAAGAGAGACAGGAAAAGAACAAAAAGAAAGGACACCTCGATGAAAGTATAATTTCTGTTGATCAAATGTACCAATCAGTTATAAGAAGCTGGTATGAACTTTTAAACATATTTGCTGCACCTGCGCTGCACTATGCAGACCCCTTCAGCCAGTGACTCTTTCTTGCCATCTAGTGGTACTATATATAAAGCAACTCAACTACAATGACAGAAATACAGGGAGTATTTCTGAAGTTACTGCCTTTGTAATATCAAAATCTAATTTGGTCTAATTTGGTCACTTAAACTTAACAACAAACTTAACGAAATAATGAATGGTTAATGGGTTATTCTTGTTGTAATGTTTCTTTCTTTGTGTGTGTGTGTGTGTGTGTGTGTGTGTGTGTGTGTGTGTGTGTGTGTGTGTGTGTGTGTGTGTGTGTATGTGTGTGTGTGTGTGCGTGTGTGTGTGTGTGTGTGTGTGTGCGTGTGTGTGTGTGTGTTGGCATTTTACCATTCAGAAATGGCTCAGTAGGGATAAAGAATGCAGCTGCACACATTCCTAACAACATGATGAACTTCAGAAACCAGAACCTGAGAAAGACAATGACAGACAGAAAGAGAATTAGAGGAAATCAAATGAGTATGATGACTGTGTGTGTGTAGTCAAGTCAACTAGTAAAGTAGGTTTTTATAGTCGTTTATATACACAGTACATAATGAGACGAGACATAGTTTCACAGGGAACAATTGGTGATAAACGCAACTGTTTATCAGTTTATCTGTTATCAACTGTGTTTAACAGAACACGGTATGGACAAGACAAATACTTAAATAGTGTCGACATACAGTATTAGGACCACATACACGCACATAGCGCGCACACAGAATGTGTGTGTGTGCGTGTGTGCCTGTTTGTGTGTGTACATGTCCTCTGTGGTCCTGCGGTCCTTATTTGTCCAGATAAGATACTTAAAAAGGGCATGTACATCAGCCCCATCTCCAGCCTCTTATGGCTTAATCCTGCTGCCTCTGAATCATCCGCACTCACACACACACACACACTCACACACAAACACACACATGCACGCACACACACGCACACACACGCACGCACACACACACACACACGCACGCACGCACACACGCACACACACAGTTCTAAGAACTCACATTACTCTCCATGAAAGCATGGCCATAATGCAAAAACTTATACCTGGATGATTCACCCACATGTAGCTACATTTGTTTTGTGATTCACTGTACAGTATAATAACTAACTAAACTGTTAACTAATACATACTATGCCAACTGATAAGCTGAACTATAACCTCTAATTATAGGTAATATGTTACAAAAGATAATTAGATGTTTAAAATGGGTTCTATAAATAAGGACTATCTGCCTTTATGCACAACACAACAATAACTAAAAGTCAAAGATTATCTGACATTCCACCACAATGCAAGGAAAGCCTCTAATCTGTTAATGCTGCATAGCTAAAGCACAGATGCAGGTGTCTTTGATACTGTCTGTATGCATCTCAGGTCCCATTCTATAGATCAATGATTCACACACTGTCTCTTAAAGATAAACGTGGACTGCGCAAAAAGCATTACCCTGTACCTGATATGCTGATCCTATCTGGGTACTTGCCTGCTAAACACCCTAACCATAGCCCTGACACTACACTATGTTTTACTTCCGGTAGAAGTTATTTGCTTTCCTTCAGGCCAAACAAAGTCAGGTTAAGTTAAGTCTTTATTATGGTCTTTGGGGAGGAGATTCGTCTTCTGCATTTAACCCATCTGGGAGTCGTTATACACACATACGCATACGTTGGAGGAGTGAGCTGTCCCGCACTCAGAGCACACATATACAGCTCTGGAAAAAATGAAGAGACCACTGTGAAATGATCAGTTTCTCTGATTTAACTATTTACAGGTATATATGTGAGTAAAAGGAACATTTTTGTTTTATGATGTAAACTACTGACAACATTTCTCCCAAATTCCAAATTCAACTGACACTGAAAAGTAATGGCTGTAATACATGTAGAGATGCTGATTTTAGGAACATTTGCAGTGATCTCATTTTTTTTTCCCAGAGCTGTATGTGTATGCCCACGCACAGAGCAGTGGGCTGCCATTAATCCAGTGCCCAGGGAGCGTTTGGGAGTTAGGTGCCTTGCTCAAGAGCCACCTCATCTGAGCTGACAGTCCCGGGAAGGATGTGAAACTGCACCTACCCGTTGTGAACGAGGGCACGGAGGTCCTGGCTGGACTTGACGTCGATGAGGAAGACGGCCAGCAGCAGGTGGAAGCAGGCCGTGCCGAAACACACGCGGTACACGGCCGAGTACCCCACCAGCATCTCACAGTCCCCACCACCATGAGCCTCGTCACACACCATGTTAAAGAAAGGCACCTACAGAATACACACACACATACACACAGACACACACACACACACACACACACACACGGACATGGACACACACACACACACACACACACACACACACACACACACACACACACACACCTAAGTAAACCAAATATGCACATGCAATTCTATAATGCACTAACAAAACGCACAACATGCACACACAGAGGCTCACAACAATGGAGACAGTCAGTTGATTGATTTCTGAGATATCTACCAAATTTCCTCAAAGTTAACTGCAGTGTCAGGTGATTAGTTGTGACTACAACCTTAACATTTCCATCACACATCACCTAAACCTAAACTGTAGTCCAAATATGCAATATAGAGCATAAGAGGTAAGAAAGAGGATTTCATGTGTCACAGTAAGCATGACCCCTGACCCTGTCAACCTTAGGTGCACTCAGAGCCCAGCTTGGTACACTGCCCTGCTTAAAGCCGGCAGCTGATGTAGTTTCGGACGCAAGCACGTGTACACCAGGCCTATGGGGGCTGAGCAAGGACATCTGGATGTTTGACTGATGTTAGCTCTCATGTCCTTGGAAAACAAACAGTGAATGAAAGAGATTTCCACAAGGCTTATCCTCTGTGAATACTGTACGTGCAAGCACGAAAAGTGCTCATGTGTTTGTGTGTTGAGCGTTGTCCACAAGTGACAGGATTAACCAAACATTTATTGAACATGACTGCAATGTAAGCATGCCTGGGCATTCTTTCTGAATGCATTAAATCTTTGTAACACTAACACACACACACACACACACACACACACACACACACAGTGGAGAGGGGGTTGAAAAAACGAGTGTGTCACTCACATTCTCCCTCATGGTTTCAGACACAGTCCGTGACAGCATGAGGCAGGAGACAGCACAGGCCATGATGTGGAACAGAGTGTACATCACCCGCGTGCTGAAGGACGACTTTACGGGCGGACAGAAGGCGCAGCACAGCGAGCAGGGAGACGGCCCACAGCAGCAACATATCTGGCACAAACACACAAACAAACAAACAAACAAACAAACAAACAAAATAGAACGACATCAATGAAACACAGTGATGTTGTGTGTGAGATGATCAGTGATGGAAATCATTGAAGCACTGGAAAAGAATGCCAAGCCATTTGAGCAGAGTAATTCATATGAACTCTTCAAATGGGGTTTATTGAGTTTTATACTAAATCGTAATCCCTCAAAAACAAAACTCTCATTAATTAAATCTGTGAAATCTGTCTGGAATATATGGAGCGCTCTTAGTGACACACAGCCAGGGAAATAAAGTGGGTTGATGAGCCCCATACACAGAAAACCCACTTTACACAGGCGACAGCTTGCAGCAACAGAGTTTCAGTGTGTGAGTTCGCTCTTTTTTTAATGGAGCGGTTTGTCGGGGCGGTTGGCAGGTCTGCCAGAGATTAATCCACAAGCCTTCATGCATCTGGGTGATTCTAGCAGGCTGACCGTGAGCCAAAGGGCCTCTTATCCCAAGATAAACCCTGTGACACACGCTGTGCCAAATCTAATGGGCATTTTCCTGATGAGCTGAATTTTCCACTGAGAAATGAAAGAGGCCTCTCTCTCTCTCTCTCTCTCTCTGTCTTTCTCTCTCTCTCTGTCTTTTTCTCTCTCTCTCTCTCTCTCTCTCTCTCTCTCTCTCTCTCTCTCTCTTTCTCCCCTTAGATGTATGGCTCAGGATATTTGGAGGGAGAGGACCTTTGTGCTAACTTCAGTCAGAGCATGCATCAGAAAATTCCCTCGCCATGAGCATATGGGCTTAAACATGCACAGCTGCCAATAACAATCAACCAGCTGCAATGGCGCTGATCTGATGAGCGCCTCACAGGCACGTGGTGGCTGTCAGAGGACTACTTAGGGACTCATTCTACCCCATGCAGATGTGCAAACGGGGACACATCTGGTTGGATGTGTGTCAGTGAGTGACCACAATGCAAGCTGCAGCGACATGATCATTCAAAACGATGACAATAATGGACTTCCTTGCATAGGTCACAGCTGTGTGAGTGCGGAAAGTACTCAGGTACTCAAAAATGTACCATACTTCCTTGGATAAAAAGATAATTTGTTAGAATCAATGTGATATGCCAGTGTCTCATTGTTCTTTTTTTGATATTAGGTTATTAAAAGCATACATAAAGCAATCACTCACACAGAAGGCCTGCAAAAAAAGACATTTGTTACAGATGCTTAATGTCCCAGAGGCAGATCAAACTGCTTCCTACAAGACAGATGGTCCAAAACTATAATGTTATAGGTTTATAATGTTATAGGTTTGTTTTATCCTCAGCGTGGGTAATTTTGCTAGCTTTTCCCAAATGATTTTGATGGAAATGCATTGCAATATTTGTTCACTGTAGTCACTGAGCACTGAAAGACAAACTAAATGCCTATAATGATTAGTGGGGCTGTTAGAGATTTCAAAAGAACACAGTACAATGCAAAATCTGACATGCACTACAAATCAATATCAGTGTAAATACCAATCTAACAGATATTTTCAGACAAAATACCAGCCAATTTCACTTGCTCTTTAATGCTTACACCTTTGACTAATTCTGTTTAACATTTTTTGTCTGATAAAAGTTTTCTTGTCTGCGGAGTATTGTATGAGAGGTGTGTGTCCTGTAAACCTAAACAAAATCAATGTAACTGTAAACAAATCCTGCAATACACTCTGTAAAATTAACTACTAAATAAAATTATGTCTTTGTCATGAAAAAGGTGCATTTTTGGATGACCATAAATGATTGTGTCATATTTCCTTGGTTTCAATGGGTTGATTCCGCCCCGGATCTGGTCTCAATGTGCCCACGAACAGTGACTTATCAGTGACACATATTTATGATTTTCATATTCATAACCAAGACTTATCATCGTCAGTTAACATAGCTATCAGCTTAAGAAGAGTAATGGAGTCCAGAGCACAAGATTTGTTTCTTACAAAGTCAAATTTAAAGCACTGGTCAGCTCCAAGAACACCAGTGACAAACTGGAACTGCCTAGTTGTGCCTGCCCCCTTACATAACCATTCAGGACCACCGGCTTCATGAAACGTGAGGACCAGCTACAAATTGGGAGGTAGACTCAAGTTTATATTGACTTTTAAAGCAGTAAGCTTTTTAAGCTTTTATGCACTTGCAATAGGCTACCAAACATGTCCCTGTGATGACCAAAACTGATACTTCACATGTGTTCAGAGCACAGCTTCATCAATCATGCCTTGCAATCTGGCACAGTCCGTGTAGCTAATGAGCCAGGGTGGATTAGGTTGTTAAGTAACAGTCCACATAGTTGGGGTATCCATGGCTACTACCTTGCTTTGTGGTGTCGTAACATCAGTGCTGAGTTCTGGAATGTCCTGGTTCCCCCTGTCGTACCATGCTTGTGCAAATGAAAGGATTCCCCCTCTCTGACATACACGCGAGCGTACAAACACAGAATTCATGTCACTTTACTTCAAGAAAGCTGCCCAGTGTGTCTAAAAACATTTTTCCTCAATTAAGCTACTAAAATGCAACAAAGTTATTAGTTACAGGAGGGACATCCGCCATGCGGATGCGGGTATAGAGACAGAGAGAGAGAAAGCGAAAGAGAGAGTGAAAAATAAATAAAGAGAGAGACAGAGAGAGCGAGAGAGAGCGAGAGAGAGAGAGAGTGGGTAAGTGGAAGTGTACACACTCCTTTCACTCTTCTATCTCATTAGTGGGAGTCCTCTGAAGCCCATTCATTTCACACTATGACAATGGGCCATTCCAGTTTGTGTGTGTGTGACAGAGAGAGAGAGAGAGAGAGAGAGAGAGGGAGAGAGAGAGAGAGAGAGAGAGAGAGAGAGAGAGAGAGAGAGAGAGAGAGAGAGAGAGAGAGAGAGAGAGAGAGATAGAGAGACAGAGAGACATGACATGAGTCGGTACATGATTTGACAGGATACACAACAGGCCGGTAACTATAAAGAATCCAAAATAAAATGCCAATGCCAGGTCAAAAAAAGGTCGACACAAAAAATATATACCAATTGCTTCTCTACACCCTGCCTGAGTGCCTAATCTCCTTTTCAGCTTGTCCTCAAATTTCAACTTCCACTCAAGGCAACCTGTGGATGACTCCATTCTTACACACTTTATCAAAGTTCTCTAGGCTGCCCACCTGTCAAACCAGCCCCCATCTGACAGCTCGTTAAAACACTTCCCTCTCTCACCTGATAGGCCACCATGTTCAGGAAGTAGCTGTACACCCCACTGGAGTGCACAGACGGGTCCGTCGACATGGCGATCAATCCCTCAGAGTCTCCCATAAACCTTCCGCATTAATCCGGCGAGTTCCTAACTAACTGGTTGCTGTGCGGTATAGTTTCTGTCATGACAAACTGGGGACCATATTGCCGATGGCTGTGGATGCAGTCACGTAGGTCAAGTGGCCAAGTAAGTCCTCGGTGCTCGAGAAAAAACAGAAACAAGTTCACTGAAGAGTTGACTGTGGTCCTTTTTTCTGTAAAAAGTAGGTGGTCAGTCAATTGACAGGCGGTGGAACTGACAGGTGTTCTCGGTCCGTCCAGGAACCCCGGTAGCACTGTCGCTCACATTACTCCCCATGGTGAAAACACCCACACACACACTACCGACGTACTTCCATCCTATGAGCACACACTAACACCCTGTGGTGCAATCCAGCTCTGCAAGGAAAGTGTGAGTGAGTGCGGGTGAGTGTGTGTATGTGTATGTGTATGTGTGTGTGTGTGTGTGTATGTGTGTGTGCGTGTGCCTGACAGAGAGAGAGAATGAAAGGGGGATGCCCAGCAGGCTAACCCCCACCCCCTTTCCCCCTTCCGTTAGCCACCATCTCTTTGCCCAGTAAGATTAGCCCATCAGAGAGGGAGGGAGGGCGAGTGCATGGGAGAGAGAGGGAGCGATTGGACAGGGAGTAAACGTAAGGGAGAGGAGGCGTGTACCATCTGTCCCTCCCCTCCCCCAGGCTCCGGCTCACTTACCCCGAGCCACGAGCAGGGCTGGCCTTCACTCGCACCCTGCAGCCGATTGGATTGGCCGGCGGGCCTAATCGCTTTAGCGCAAATAATGGAATTAGGAGCAATATTGTGGGTTTCTTTCTGTGTGTGTTCACTATGAACAGACCCCTCACCTACACCCCCTAAAACACACACACACAACTTTGTCTTCACTTACACCTCCTCTATCTTTGTTCACCATCTCTATGCCACTCCTGATGCACTTGTCATCTCAGTTCAGTTTGGGCTGTAACTGGCCATGGGTAATCTCCTGGACACACAGCCATAATCCAGACACAGGACAGTCAGGCAGGGGCATCCTATATTTGGGCTAACAGGACACGACCACTGGCACATCTGCAGGACCAAGGGCCCAGTTCTTCTGTCCTAGCTCAGACATAAATAAAGCTGGCCCTGCTTTCCAAGCCCACCGCTGCAGTCAATCGATGCAGGGCAACTATCACTGACTGCATGGTTATCAGCTGAGGACCAAACATACAGTTTTGATAAAAGGGTATCTGGAGTTTTTCAGGTGTTTCATTATAAAGGAAAAAAAGGATGAAAATGTCTGTGTTTACAAACACAGAAAAAGATACAATGTGCTTAGTGGATGAATAAACAAACGAATGACTGGCCCTTTAATTAAAAGCAACAGAAATGAACGGCTTCCAGGGCATAATTAAGTTACATCGACCCGTGTAGGCTAAGAGCCAACAATGGGCTTCAAGTAGTAGACCACGGTATGTTAGCCTAGCCATGACGTCCCTGAGCACTGGCCACAGGATGTGGGTCAGTGAGAGAGTGGTGCTGGTTGTCAGGATTACTGAGGGTAGGGGATTGTCAAACGTGCGCCTCTCAGCCTGAGTGACCTTCAGGCCGTCTGACCCACTAATCCGGCCGTCAGGAACTGCACTCGTCCACCCACACTGACCTGACTGCAGCCTCACCCTCTGAAGAAGTGCATCTAGTGCAAATGCACCGACGCACATGCACACACACATGCTTGGGACGAGCACCCACACACAACTCACAGCCACAGACATACACACACAACTGGCACACACAAGCGACTAAATGCACACATAAGACACAAGAGAACACTGGGGCTGCACAATATATCGAAAATATTGTGATATCGCAAAATACAATATTGTGATATACATATCACAAAATGTGGCTTAACCAGAATAAATGGGACATTACTGTAAGCTGTTTCACACTGCACATACTGTATGAAGATATTTGGGAAATCAAATGGATTCTGACCGCTTTTGGGGCAGTGGTGGCCTAGTGGTTAAGGTATTGGACCTGTGACCGCAGGATTGCAGGTTCAAATCCCAGGTTGCACTGAGTGCCACTGTGCCACTGATGTACCCTGAGCATGGCACCATCCCCACAAACTGCTCCCTGGGCACCTTTGTCATGGCTGCCCCCTGCTCAAGTGTGTGATGGGTTACAATGCAGAGGTTGAACTTTGTTGTGTGCACTGTGTGATCACAATGGGGCTTTCACTTGACTTGATATCCAGCCCACAGGCTGTGCACTGACTACAGCCTAGCAGTGAAGATTAAGCTGAAAGATGTTAAAACTATATTTGAATATTTGTTTATTTATCTCAAAACATATTGTCATCGCAACATTCAGCAATGTTACCACATATCACACTTTTTTCAAATATCAAGCATATTTGCCATGCCCATGTCTGTCACTGAGTAAATGAGCAAAGGTCACCAAAGGGTCACTTAAGAGAACACTAAAATGAACCTGTATACATAGAGGCAAAACAAAAGGATAACGCAAACGAGGAAAATTCTGCACACCACAAGTAGGACGGTTACTAAAAATAAACCCTGAGCTACCTATAGCTGGCTACAGAGAACCCATAGCACAAACATGTCACATGAATGACACACACAGATGATCCATATTTATCATAATTAATCTCTACGTGTCAATGGGCAAATCTCCGAGAGCATTCCCTCTCCATACAACAGCAAATCCTATAATGTACAGCGTCACAGCTTAAAGCAACAGCCCACAGCAATCATTTATAACTTACTGATTTTTCAAGTACACACAATTACACTATTCTATTTCTTCAGTATATAAGAACAGGTGTGGATAAAGGAATTATTTGTCTCATTTTTATTTGTTGTTTATCACTGTGACTTAATACCCTGTGTATAATACAAATTCAGTCCATTTTGTGTATTCAGTGTATAATGCTTCAGATCTGCTTCAGGTCCATTTGTTTTCATTTGTTGATGCCCTTAAAATGTGCAGAAATATACTTGAAATAAGTTTGGGACACACGAAATGTACTGGCTCTTTTACACCTTTGTTATTCCTAACAACCACTACAGACTTTTCCACTGAATGTCTCATTGTAAAGCAATGAAGAATAAAGCTTTTAAAACCTGCTGGTAATATCCAACAATTGTCAGACAGCCTTTCAGAATTACAGGCAAACAGACGTCCCACTGTGGGATAAGAATGTAAATGACCAAAGACGGTCATCCAAGACCAATCCTCAAGACTATTAATAACCCCAGCTCCCCTCTTAAAGCCGTTAAGGGGTGCAGCCACACTCACACTGAAAGTAAGAGGCTTTAAATGAGATGCTAAATAAAAGTAAAAGTGACAAAGTCATCCAGGGGTCACTCAGAGTCATCATCTATCTAAGCCAGCAGCATCACCAAAGCCACATCAAATGCTGTGCCAGTAACAATACAGAATCTAGCCATTCAGTTCCCATCAAACATCGCAAAGGTCCTTAAGATTAGGACAGCATGATCAGTCATGGGCATCCTTACATTGGTGAGTACTAGATCTCTGAGTTTGTTCACAAACCAAGACATAAATTGCCATGAATTCTACATACAAAGGGTGCTGCTACTAGTTATGTCAGAGAATTGAATGACAAAATACACAACAATGTAAGACAGAAAGAGAAACATTAATCTTTTAAAGAACCACAAACCCATATATACCTGGGGTCAAGAAGCTTGAGTTGCATGAGATAAGAGGCAGGAAGACTTTTTAACTACTTTTCACCTGTTGCTTTGCCTCTGCTTTTAGACAGGATATCTCTGACAAGTATAATAAAAATAGTAAAATATAATTTATGTCTACACCAACAATAAAAATTCAGGTGCTAAAAACAAACATGAATGAACCTATATTTGTGTACAGTACTACGTACTGTGGCTGAAATGTTACACCAATATTTTCCGCCTGTACACCCTGAACTTCAAGTTAATCAGACCCGTGGACCTTGACAGTGATGTTTAAATGCTGAGGGTGAGCTGAAAGACTGAAGATACTAAAGACTGCTTGGAGGTCCTGGTTATGTCCAGATAGTCAGATAAATGTATACAGTGCAGTCATGTGACCTGACCAAGTAAACCTCACTATCTTGTCCAAAACACCTTCAGAGTTGGTACCTTCAGGGCAGCTTATTTGATCACATGTGTGATCTTTGGTCTAGATAAATTACTAAGCTTCTTTTAATGGTGTTTGTTTTGGTCACTGGACCACAACTCCCATTCTATCCAGCATTTTTGGGGTGTAGTCCTTGTTCCACAAACACACACGCACAAACACACATGAAAGAGAGACAGAGAGAGAGAGAGAGAGAGAGAGAGAGAGAGAGAGAGACTTTCTTTCTCAGAGACCCACCTAATGCCCATACTTCTCCCAGCATCCCATACAATCTTAGTGAACACACCTAATCAACATTCTCATCATTTTTTCACTATGTCTGCAAACACACACACACACGCGCACACACACACACACACACACACAATATAAAACACGCACAACGACCGACTGAAAGCCCTTTCCCAGGGGATAATTAGGGGCGCTGTATGCAAACGCGGGACAGTGACGCACTGTTTGGACACATGCATTCCCATGTACAATACCGACAACACCCTCCCTCATTGCTCATTCTCTCTATTCATTGGGGGGGGGGGGGGGGGTGGCATGTGACCTAAAACTGAAAAGGGGCCATCACAACCTCTAAATACTCCTAACTAATTTCATATGCATATTTTGTGCATATATCTAAGTTAGTTCCAGATATGCAAGATGATTCAATCCACCAATTCATTCAATCCATCCATCACTGGTCCAACATTTACACCAGTACCACTGTTTGCATCAAACCAACATCTCTCTTTCAATTATATTATAGTAGCCTATACCAAAGAGTTTTGTAGTAACTTTAAACCACTTTGAACATCAGCCTGTACAATTTCTCTAAATCTTTACACTACTTTTAGACTGTGAACTATTTATGGGGTCGACACTTTGGCAAAACTTCCTTTTGCTACAACCTGTTGGCTGTAGAGCTTGTTTATAGTCTTTAGAATCAGACTGTAGTGATAATAACTTTACAGAGGCCAAGTATTTAAACATAGTAGGAGACTGTATCCGGACAGTGTGGTCTTACCTGCACCCAACAGCAGCGATACATCACTTTACGTGACCTTGGCTGGAGGAGGGCGGGAACCCCCTTGATCTTCAACGTATGTTACTCATCAGGAGTCAGTCATACAGGAGGATGAAACGGTTGATGTTTGGACCACGGAAACACTTATCTCGTCCAGGTACCATTCCCACAAATAGTCAAATCACGCATCTCACACAAATAACAGTCCATTTGCAATAATTCGACCTAAAGCGGCGGGTATCTCAAGGAGGCTAGGATGTTTCTTCTGTTTCAAAGCCGATTATTGGCGGGTTCAGGGACTGGCCCCCTTTGCAGGTGGAAAACCAAGAGAGACAGACAGAGAAAGAGAGAGAGGTAGACAGAGGGTCGGGAAGTCATTTGTTGGGAGCTAAACCTCTTATTGACCTAAATAGGTGCTGCCACATGCCACAATACCCTTCCTTGACTTAATAAGCCAATAAGACAAATTAATAGTCCAATTAGGCTACAATTACAACTCAGTATTAGCACAGCCCTGAGTAAAATGCATCTTAACAACTTTAGATCCCGAAGTCAAATAAATTAATAACTGTTTATGGAAATGTTTAATTTCAAATGACACTGTCGTACACAGACGATTCCTATACATTCGAGTTGGTAAACATTTAATTTAGCCCGACAAGCTAGGAACCGTCTGTTCATGTGCCACCAGAGGTCGCGCTAAACATTGGGGAAACATTTACTTGTTCATATGTATTGCATTCAATACATAACTTTTCAATTATAAATATCTGTAGTTTGCCTTGTCAGTGACAATCATATACAGTCTATGGTGACAATGCCCCCAGTAGGTGCAGGATCTTGCAGTAGCCACCCAGTCCTTACAAGCATTACAGCAACCAGCTCTTGATGACAAACTCAGGGCACATGGCACCAGGGGCTTTTGTGTTTACGGAGTGTGCAGTGTGGAAAAGGGGTTGCAATGCTGGAACAGATATAACTGGGGAGGCCTTTTCATTAGGGCTGGGTATCGATACGAATTTCCTAAATCAATACAATTCTGATACACAAGGTCATGATACAATATGATTTTCGATCCGATTCCATCCGATACAATATTGATATTTTGCATTTTTTAAATTAATTAATTAATTATTATTTCTTAGTATCAATGCTTCATAGAATATACTAAAGAGTGCTATCAAGGCACTCCAATGAGGTGACTTGCTGTGCAGCTGCCACAGAGACATGTGTTTGCCTTATTGTATAGTAGTGATATGCTTCACAATGTTTCCTAAAACATCTACGTTTGTGTGACCAGCCCAACAGCAAATCTCAAGCTTTGAGTCTTGGGATACCTCATCTGTTTTTCTTTTGGCTCCTTAAAAGATAATAATTGTTCAACAGGAACTATGCGAGCACTAAACGCTATCCTCTACTTACTGTACCAACACTGTCCTGTACTCTGTCTGCATTTAATTTGTTGCACTCTGTTCTCCTTTGCTTATCTGTTGCTTGATTTGTGTTCTCTATTGTAAGTCGCTTTCGATAAAAGCAACTGCTTAGTGTATAATCTTGTCTGTGACAGTGGTTCCGTTCAGGGCAGCTGAACTAAGTGACCTCTTGTCCGCCATGCTCTCCCTCATGAGAGCACCTTTGAGTCTCACATTACTGGCTGTGAACCTGAAGATGAACAACAACATGGACATGTGGACACAATACTACACAGCAGACTCAGTAGCCAGCACTCATCTGTTGCACAGCATTGCAGTCTTGGAGTAGTCAACTTTTCAGTAGAAGGCCTCATTGTTATTCTCCTTGCTGTAGGACTCTTCTTTTAAGAAGTTTACAATATGACTCTGAGTGAATAGCCAAGCATGAAACCAATCCACATTCTTAAAATACCCACTCTGATTTAAAATAGGCTATGTCTTGTTTCTCTCCCTGGTAATGGCTGACCTATAGTAGTGGTAGCAACAAAGGTACCTGTTTTGGACTGATTTGTAATTGTCTCCAGTACTGCACATAACCAGACCAGTACAAACATGCATTAAAACACTGCAGGTGGATGATATAGTATACGGAAACCATGAGAGCCCTGTGAATGGAATAACGTAATACATAGCCTACATACTTGTGCATGTACTCTTGTGCATTATGTAGGCCTATTCCACAACAAATATCACATTTTGTGTAGGCTACCTGATATGCTTTTCATTAAAGAAAACACACTTACACACACGTTTTTTTCTTTGGTCTGCGTCTTTATAATGTGTTATATTCGTGTATTCATATTTGGCACATTTGTTCACATTTAAAGCCTGCCCTGCTTTCTGATTTTAGAAGGGCGCGTCTGCCCGTCTACCACCCGTCCATCTGTCATCAATCAATGTGTGTTACATGTATACAGTCCCGAGTACCGTCAAGCGTAGGAGAGCAGTCCTTTTCCGTTCCGCACTCATCACGCAAACATGGCGGCTGAGGGAGATGTCGATTTGGACCTGGAAGCCGACGAAAATTGCACTGGAAAGCCAGCAGAAAAACCTCGGAAACACGATAGCGGAGCAGCTGATTTGGAAAGGGTCACCGATTATGCCGAAGAAAAAGAAATATCAAGTTCCGATTTGGAAACGGTAAGGATAACATGGAACATGAGGGCTCCACTAGCATGAGGCCTGCCGGTTAGCAAACTAAAAGTTAGCTTTCGTATTTAGGTTTTAAACATTACCACAGCGTCTCTTGCTAAATTCCTGCTTAGACTAATGAAAAAGGAAACATACCATTCAGGTTGTTACCCATAGCGACACAATCGGGGAAACATCTCAATAAAATTGACACAAGCGGAACATAACTTAGTCATTTGCAGCACCTAGCAAACGCACATTGAATGTATGCCTTGAAGCCTTATCTTATATGAAACATCACGTTAGTCCAATGGCTGAGCAAGAATATTCCATACATGTAGCATGTGGAATTATTAGATCAAACAATGTTTGATTTTGTCTGTAATGTAAAAAAAAACCTACAATGAACTTTTAATTGTGTTTATCAAGCATTTTAAGTGTAAGAGTGCTTCCTGTAGTCAATTCTGGAATTGTGTTCTGATTGGCCAAGCTGAAAGACCCATTCACTTAGTTGATAGTACTTTGGTGATGACTTCTTAAATAATGCTTTAAGACAGTTTTGGCTGTGTGACGTTCTTTGTCGAAAATGTTACCAATGCTGTACCTTTCCTACCCTAAGGCAATGTCAGTAATTGGCGACAGAAGATCCAGAGAACAGAAAGCAAAGCAAGAACGGTAAGCCTCGCCTGCCTTCTAAGCATCTGTCATAGGGCTAAATGAACACTGATATGCAAAACTTGAATATACAGTCGGTACATTCTTAGAAACCAAACGTGCCTGTTTATATCCCCCCACACAGATTAACAACGAAGTACTCCCACCTGTTCATATTGCCCTATTTATTTTTACATAATTCACTACAACCATACTGTCTATATTGTATATGGTGTATATATCACACTTGCTGCTCCTTACACTTTTGTTTAGATGCTAAACCACATTTGGTTACCTGTATGTATACATATGTAATGACAATAAAGCTGAATCTAATCTAATATGTCTAAAAAGTCTAGTGTGTTGTATGTCACAAATGATTGGTTGTAATGTTTTCCAGGGAAAAGGAACTGGCCAAAGTCACAATCAAAAAAGAGGACGTGGAACTCATTGTAAGTGTTCAGTTCCAAATGGTATTTTGGTCTATACAAGTGATGTGAAATGGATATGTACACACTACAGTACGTCCTGTATTAAGTAGTGTTTGTGCAGAGGCCTGCTGTCTACATTTTTAGAATTTATCTAGAGAACATGAAATGTCTTCCAATTCAGTCTTTGATTTAGAAACAAAAAAGTGCCTGGTAACATATGTATCTCTGCGACTGCACACTTTTTGGATTTAAAATTATAGATATTTATTTGCATGATTTTGTGTGATCATTTAAGTTCATGTAGGCACATATAAACTAAGAAAAAATCCATAGGTGTCTTTCTTGCAGGTGTAAGATAGGTAAATATCTTACAAGACTGAACAATCAAGAGCACACTGATCACCCTTAACCTGATTTTTTTTTTAAATTATTAAACAACACGTTTAGCTAAGCACTTCAGAGAGGGCGAACCTGATAAAGCGCTTGGCGAAATGCGTTGTTGGCTTCTAATTAAAAATCTGTTTGAGTGGTCAGTGAGCGGTGCTCTTGATTCTTCAGTCTTGGCAAATATAAACTACTATGTTGTTCTTGAATATTCGTTCATTAATGGCTGAGTGATCATCATAACGACGTATTATTGTTGACAGATGGGTGAGATGGAGATTCCACGAGGCGTGGCCGAGCGCAGTTTAAGGGAACACATGGGGAACGTGGTTGAGGCCTTGATTGCACTGACCAATTGAGAAGCTCCACAGGATCACCATGGCAACATGTTCCAGCTAGATGCCCTGAAGAATTCCCAGTGTCCATTTTCTGCCCTCTCATCTCCAACATCCACAGGGACTGAATCTCCATTCCGCACCCCAACCCCCGTGTATTTGATCTGATAAAATAAAATAGACTTTTTAAGAGATGGGATTCTTTTTTTTCCATCTTAACACACACCCACCTTGTTGGTGTCTGCCACTTACATATTTAGTGTGCATAGCTTACTGCCATAGGCAAGCACACTATTGTTCTTTAAGGGGCCATATTATGCAAAAATCACTTTTTGCATGTTTGAGTATTGTCATTAGGGTCTGTACTGCTCCAATAAACATGAACGTGTTCAGTCGCCAACAGCTGTGTAATACTGGGAAAGATCATCAAACAATACCAGCTGTTCTCCGGAGGCCGAGCAGCCAGACCTCAGCGCCTCACCTAGGAGGAACGGCCACCCACATTTTGTCTGCAGCGGTGTGCAAGATAGCAGAGCGTGGTATGACTACACTATGCTAAAAGCTAACACCAGCAGACCAGCGCTTAAACAAATCTGTAGGCTACACTTACAAACGTTTACTAACCACTCAGAAACTGATTGCTGCATTTGCGGTGTTTGCGCAGGTGGCTCTGTTTCCTTTTGGTCTGGGTCCGACGCCGGGGTCAAACCATGTACAGTACAGTCTGAGTCAAACACACAAGATTGTAAACGCATTGTAAACACGGGGTGGCTGGGGGTAAAAAAACAAAACAAACGATTCTGAAAGGGAAAAAAACTGTCCAGACTAGAACTGGTCATTTAACAGTGATTTGTACAAAGAACTTGAACAAGTTTTTATAGCCCATAAACTTATACTGACTTGTTGAGTGTGGGGCCTTTTAGTCCATGTATTACTGAAGCAGAACATGGGCTACTCTACTCTTCCTATGGCTTTTAAAACACTGTTCGAACGCTGAAACATTCAGCATGAGCTGTAAATCGATTACGCTGGCCCTTACCCTTCATTTATTATTTTTCATTGCAGAAACATTGGAGCAAGTACACTTGTATCCAAAAATGCAGTCTAGGTACTTGTTCTGTGCTTGGGTCTCATGAGCTTGAAGGTGACCCTATTAAACTGCCTCACTCCAGCTGGTTGAAAGAAAAAGGTGATTGGGTAGTTTATTACCAGTTAGGGGCAATAATTTCTACAAAAGGGTTGAACAGCATGATAAACACCATACTTTAAAATTACAACAAATATGGTAGAACAAAACAGAATAGTTGTGCATAGCCATTTAGATTTCTTTTCACTGTACAAGTCCCCTATTCTCTCCTTTCCTTCTGAAGCTGTGACACTGAGACCCAGTGGTGGTTCAAAAGCACTTAAGTTCATCAGTGAACCATAAAGATTACACGAAAAAAAAGTTGGCCCAGGTCATTACAAAAGCTTTACACAGCTTCTCCATGGGGACAAAAAATCCAGTGTGTGTGTGACAACACACACAGTAAAGAAGTTTTAAAAATGAGTCTGTTTGCGATGCATGTTTGGGAACTTAGGTTTTCCTTTTCTGCACGGTTGGCCGGTCGAACACATCTCTTACACCGCCGGCCTTCTGTTTGAAGAACTTGGTGTTCTGGGCGCTTTCTTGGGCCCATGCAGAGTCGAACGATGTTGTGTCCTGATCCACCAAGTGAGTATATTTGGTGCGTCCTGAGCGCCCAAAGTTCTTGACCTGTAAGGTAAACGGCAAACAACTTGCATTAAAACGTTTGGCAGATGTTTTTGATACTATCTCCTCTGTACACAGATGTATGCAATTTTGTTATGACAGGCCTGGACCAGGGTTTTCCTTGATACCATTTCCTGTGTAATACCAATGAGAACACACTGAAATGTGATGTTACACCAAAGCGTGTAATACCTGCATGACTTTGGGAAGAATGGTCTTGTTGAAATGGTCCTCCAAAGTTGGGGCACTGAAGTCCCTCTTGAAAACGTCCTCCTCTCCGTCCTGTTGCCACACAAAACACCTCAGTGTGAATACTTGTGTCATGAACAGGTTTGCAGAGACATGCATGTGTGAATACTTGTGTCATGAACAGGTTTGCAGAGACATGCATGTGTGAATACTTGTGTCATGAACAGGTTTGCAGAGACATGCATGTGTGAATACTTGTGTCATGAACAGGTTTGCAGAGACATGCATGCAACGTCATAGGTAATTCTGTCCGGCTGGGGGGTTGTCAACACAGCCCATATTTGCAGCTAATAAGTGAATTCCGTTAAGTGTACAGTCACAAGGAATACATGGCAGGGTTTTTACCATTCCTCATGTCTTCTTCTTCCTCTATCCCCATTAGTGCCCATAATCAATGTTTCACTGACAGCACAAAATGGTTAATCTCAGAGGAAGTGAAGTGTGTGGGGCAACTCACCATGAAGTAGGCTCCCCTGTGGTAGTACTTCTGCAGGAACTTGTATTTGCCCTTGACGGCCTTGTTGGTGATGACCTTGCCGTTGTTGCGCAGCTCGGCTCTGCGCTCCTCCTCGGTCATGCTGTGGAACCTCTCGATCTCCGCCTTGTCTTTCTCGATCCTGTCGGTCAGATGCACGTCAGTGACAGTTATCCGTTTCAGTCAAACATGATTACTACCACACTATACGTTTGCCTTGTGCCCATATAGCAAGCCAGTGATGATATAATGTTCAGCAGTACACTTATACTTAAAATAATAATTAAATAATAATTTTTTGTTCCAAACTTAAAGTCTGTTGAAAGGTCAAAGAAACACCAAATGCCATTTGGCAGGTGTCACATTTATCTATATACTCAAGACATGCACATTTCTGAGATAAGCTAACCAGTTACAAGTTTGGCACACTGCACCACTCCATGAGCCATCAAGAATCTGATTTCAGTAATAGTAATTATTTTGATCATAATAATATTGCATTTGGTGGAAGGCGAGTACTCACTGTTCTCTGGCCTCGCGGTCCCGTTTGATGCGTTTGAGCTCGCGCACCTTCCAGGCCTCGTACTCCTCCTCCTCATTCTCCCCGTCCGTGTCCAGAGCGTCCAGCGCGGCGAGTGTGCGGCGGTTCTCCTCAAACTCCTTCTTGGCCTCCTCCTCCACAATCTTCAGCGTGTAGCGCCTCCTCTCCTCCGCCTGCCTCTTGGCCTCCACCTCCAGCTCCTTCTGCTTCAGCTCCTCGGCCTCACGCTCAGCCACAGTCACGCGGTCCTTCCTGAGACACACACAAGCACACGGTGTTAAGTTATGCACAGTGTCAACTGATGCAAACTCTTGACTACACTTCCTGGTTACAGTTGTTTTGTACAATGATGGCTCCTATGGCAGCTGAAATATTTTGGGGGAGGGAGTTAACTCCCACATCAGGTCAAGGTCCACATCAGATATGAACTTCAAAAATGATTTCACACTGAAAAGTTTTTTTTTATTTGCAACCATGTTTCACATTATACTCTAAATCAATTAGATTGTATCATGTGTGACAAACAAGTCCATTTCAAAATGCAGCTAATCTGCCAAAGAACACAATCTTTGAAGCTGTAACATGTTCAGTCTTAGCTAATGTAGGAGAGGGCACAGAGTACTGACTTGCGGATAAAGACGGGTTTGAGTCGGGGCTCGGTCTCATCCTCGCTGTCTGTGTACTCCTCGTACTCGGACTCTGACTCGGACTCCTCGCCAGACTTGCCCTCTTCCTCCACCTCCATTATCTCCATCTCCTCGTTCTTCCTCTCCTGAGCGCGGTGACGCATCATAGCACGCCGCCGCTCAATTTCCTAAGAGATGCAAAAGGTTGATTATTCATCGAATGACGTCCTTCAACAGAATTTTAGGATTTTTTCTTTACATTTACAATACTACTACACTAAAAACATAAACTACAACACTGCAAAATGCCCTCCCCCCTTTGCCCTTTGAGGTTCTTCCTCACCTCATCGTCCACCTCCTCCTCTTCCTCCTCATCCTCACTGGACTCCTCTCGTTCTGGGTGCCAGGTGCCTTCATCCGAGTCTTCGCTGCTCTCTGCCACCAGCTCTGGCTCTGCGATCTGTCTGTGGCGTGCCAGTCTGTGGAACACACACAGTACTCTAAATGCATGTCTAAATGTCTGCATATTCATGTGTGTGTGTATTCAGAAGCAAAACAAAGTAACTGACTGCCATTCTCTAGACAGGGTTGTCTTTAAAACGGCTCCCACTTACAAAGACAAATGAAGTAGACCAGTTACAGATTGAAAACGTTGTTATACGGGTAAAATACACATTCAATAAATTAACAAAAAGGATTACCCGCACACTGCTACTGATGCTCCCAGTGATTTTATTTTAACAACGTTTCGACCTTTACGGTCTTCGTCAGGTCAAACAGAGTGAACAAATTGGGGGTGAAGTAAATAGAGTTTGAAAAGCGGACTGTTCACAACCACCCAATCCAGGCGTAGATAGTGTTAGCCTATCAGAGATGTCCACATACACCAAGTTGTTGTGCCTCTAGATTAGTGTGAACTGTATGTACATTATACATTATATCATTTCATTGCAAAGCATAAGCTGATGCCGTAATACTAAATAAACAACCATGAGATATGAAACAATATATAAAGAATGTATATCACAAATGCAAGGCCAAAAAAACAACCTCCCCTTTTTGTTAATTTGTAGAACTTTTTACCCTGCACCTGCAGCTTTTGGACGTGCGCGTACTCTTAACTTCTACTTCCTTAAAATACACATTCAGACAGAAGATTCAGCTATGAGCTCCATCAGCGCAATTCAGACAGCCCTGTGAAGTATTTCTGCCATGGTAATTGGCATGTCTACGTGGTCTTCGTTATGCTCATAGAAAAACATTAAGTTACAAGCGCAACTGCATTATTGAAATTTTGTTAAAAATGTTACAAACCTTTCTTCCACGTCTTCAGACACACGGTTCAACAGACGGCGCAGACGTGGATCCGACACATCCTCCTCCTCCATCTCCATCTCTGGCTCCGCATCTTTACCCTTCTTCACAAACTGAAAATCCTCTTCCTCCTCATCAGAAGACTCCATGGGAGCATAGTCAGGACGCTTGCCAGACACGTAACGCTTCACCTTCACCTTTTCCATGGAGATCTCACCTAATAAAGAAGACAATTGACTGTAATTAGGATCTGTCATAACTTTCCCTGACACAAATACTCAATGTTCTGTCTGGGCAGAGTAACCTCGAAAATGACTGTGAAATCATTAGGTTATCAGTTCTGGTGTGCAGTCATCTGTCACTGTCGGGGCAAGCCTATTCATTTAACCTTAGTATTTCACGTTGCTGTACTTGAAATAATGGAATTAGTTACATGAAAGGATAATCCATGAATGTGGATTGGTGACAAGCCTGCCTTATTTAATTCAGAATAGGTTTTAGACTTGAGACGAGACAAAATTGCTGTCTCCTCTCTAGATTTTAGACTCTAAGAACACTATGGCTTTGGTTTGCCAGTAGTAAGGTCATATGAATCTTCTGTTAGCAAGATTACCAGTCATTCTAAGTGGAGAGTGAAACTGACGCCAAATTTGTAACTAATGTTGTTCTTGGAATAGCCGCCAGCAAAATGAGCTGTTTGTCAACACAGAAAGCTGTCTGGCTAGCTCAGTTCAGCTACCTCTAAAGTAAAACTCTGCGTAAATTATGGTACTTAAAATTGATATCAATCTTTGACTACGCCATTCGATTAATCACATGTTATGACTATTAAGCCTGTAAAATTACTACTTTAGGCAAGTTATCGTTGATCTGTTGAGTTTTAGCATCATCCGCCACATTGCTAACAACGCAGAACCGTTTACGATACCTTTATCATTTCGGATGGGAACAGCTCCGGCCGTGGACTGAATCGGCGGCTGCTTCATGTTGAGCGCGTCACGTCCAGACATCTTGAACTAAGTGTCTGTTCAGTTATGAGAAAAATAAATATTATTTACGAGACGATTAAACCTAGCTACCCCGTCGCTTCGTTCTCCTCCAAGACGGGAAGTGATATGCGTCGTCGTCGTGTGGAGGGGACCGGATATTATTAAGTTCCCCGGAGAAACAAAGACACTTGAATACGTTCCGCTGTTGCACCGATTTCTTCGACCGTCAGATGGTGGGACTGTAGATGGCGCTCTTGCTGCAGAACTGAATTACAGGTTATCTTTCTCTATTCTTTAACGGATTGTGTGCTATCCAAAAGATCTATCTGAGGGTAGCAGGACAAATTCCTGATGCACAATGTGTTTGAGGTCGTCTAAAAGTTTCAGTACTTTCCTGAGCACTGACTTTCCGTAGAGACACTGCATATAGCCCTTTGGGTGACCTTCAATCTTCAGTGCAGTTTTGAGCAGATGCCCCAATTTGGACTTGCCAGGTTTACATGGCATACTGTGTCACACTCTCAAGATTATTTAAACAAAATAAAGATAGAAGCCTGCTACTGACACCATGCAGTCTCAGTCTTCTTAAAAAATGCATGCAGTGCTATGTAACAGGCCCAAGATTGCAATGTCATCTGAAAATGTAACGATGTAGCTATGTGAGTGTCACAGATTCATTTGTGTAGATGGTAAAGAGGACAGGAGAGCTCACACACCCTTGAGGGGCCCCTGTGCTAATACATTTGGGTTGTGAGATTGCTTTATAGACTCTTACATACTACACCTGTTTGTTAAAAATGAATAGTACCACTTAATGATAAAACGGCTAACACCCATATTCTTCAGTGGCTCCAGTAAAAAGGATGTTGAACGTTGAAACCAGTAAAAAGTAGACGTGCATTAGCCTTTGTGTCCTTCAGATGCTTTAGGACTAGGTGGGTGATGCTACTTATAGCACCGCCTGTGCTTCTATAGCTTTAATGGGCAAACTGCCAGGGATCCCATTTTTTGTTTACATGAGTTTTTAAAAGAGATATCATAGCTAAAGCATTTTATAACTGTTGATGTGAAGGTAAGGGTCTAAAATCTTTGTTTTCTGTAGGATGAGACTTGGGTGCTAGGGGGAATGGCTGTTGTTCCAGAGAGCTGAAACAGTGTGGGCATCTAAAGCCCACCAAAAGATAGGACACCAGGCTAAGACAAGCCGTGTAGCCAATCAGGCCCACCCAATCAGAAGGCTCTATAAGTTCGATTGACTGTCTTAGCAATAAAAATAACGAATGTGTTTTGGTCTAGGCCCATCAGATTTTTTTTCTGGGCCCACCCATTTTATGATTGCTGGCGACATCCCTGTCCTCTGCAGATGTTTTTAGGAGATGGAGATCCTGTCAGGGTACAGTACCTAGCTTTCCCTGTGCATACCTGCTGACCGCACCTAAAACCAGTCTACCTCATGTCCTACATTAACGTCATTGCTTAGTGAGTCTAAGACTGACATGCACCCATTAGTAAAATCCTGCGTTTGGAATCTAAGAAAAAAGTAATTTAATTTATTACCCTTCCGACAGTCATCAAAGTGTCCGCTTTGCTTGGTAGCATATTTGCAATTGTCTTTATTGAATCCCAGAGTTTTTTGAAGTCCATATTTGAAAAGTGGCTGTCGGTTAGGTCCCTTAGGTGTAAAATTACTATAGTATTTACCATAGTAAATATGTGTTATACTATAGTTTATTTACTGTAATAAACTATAGCATTTTTTCATATGGGGATGGCCATTAACAAGCTAACACCATTACTTGAATGTGGGTGAACTTGTTAGCTATAAAAACTCAAAAGTGTGCACTCAGTGTTTAAATCAAAACCAACTCAATTAAAACTTAAATATATATTTTTAAAAGAGGTCTTACATATTTGAATGCACAGTGTTGTGTGCATATTTGTACGTGTCAGTTATGAGATTGTGTGTGTGTGTGTGTGTGTGCCTTTGCCAAATGTCACCATCATTTATAGCACAACTTGTTAAGTAAATGTCAAATGTAAAATGTTTGATAATGATTTCTTAAACATGTTGGTTTTATTTGTCACATCACACTATATGTACATAAATGATATAATAGTAAAATAGTAAAAAGGTTACTTTACAAACATACAAGCCAAAGTCCCTTTGAGTGATTAGTTCAAAGTAAACTATAAAAATAACAAGCACAGTGTAGGAGTAGTGTTAAGACTCTCTCAATGTCTCCATGACCTTTTAAAATGACCTTTCTCTCATTCTTTCTTTCTCTCTCTCTCTCTCTCTGTCTCGCATTTATTTTTAATTCGCTCTTTACTGACCCTTTCTATTTGTCACCATAGCAATAATCCCTATACTCCACCTAAGCCTCACTTTCTACCTCTACTTTTTCATTCTTCTCTCTCGGTGCGTCAGCTTCCTCCTGTGCTCCTTTTGTCTTCTCCTCTTCGCCTTCCTCCCTCTTTTCCCCATCTTCATCTTCATTCTTTTCACCACCTGTCTTCTCCTCTGCTTCTTCCTTCTTTTTTTCCTCGCACTCCTCTTTTCTCTTCTTCTCGATCTTGGAGAGGTGGTGGCACAGCGACTGCACGTAGGTGAACACACACATGGGGTCAGGGTTGTTCCCCATCAGCATCATGTCAGACACCTCCAGCAGAGGGCAGCAGTCTGCAAGGGACCTGTTGGAGACAGAGAGAGAGAGAGAGGGAGACATAGATAGATAGATAGATAGATAGATAGATAGATAGATAGATAGATAGATAGATAGATAGATAGATAGATAGATAGATAGATAGATAGATAGATAGATAGATAGATAGACAGCGAGAGATTAACAGAAAGAGATTAAGACAAAGAGATTGAGAGAAAGTGAGTGAGTTTGAGAGAGAGATTAGCCTATAGATCTGATTTACTAGGTAGGTGTTAAATTGGCATTTGATACTGTAATACACCATGGCAACCTCTTTAATGTAGGATGGGTCAAACTCAGTAAAGAGCCAGCTGGTGTGCAATGTTTTATACATGCATATACAAAACACAGGTGAGTAAGATATTTTGCAACAGATGGTGACCTCAGAAACCAGAGCAAATCTGACTTCTAGCAACAATCCGTTTTGTACTTGGGATGTACTACATAATATATCACTCAGCAGCAATCACCAGTCTGTTAGCACTGATGTCTGAAAAGACATCAAGGACCCCATGCACTTGCTTAGGGAGAGGCTCTGCCCCTACCGATATAGCAGCGAAACATCCATCATCCTTCCTTTATCAAACCACTGTCAAATATCTAGCCACCACAAGAGATAAAACACATCTGGGTCAGAAGTTCAGACTTTAAATGAACCAGTGTGTTTGCTTCTGTTATTCTCTGTTTATGTTTAGAATAGACATGGTGATCTGGTTGAAATGAGGGCTTTTGATTACTGATCTGTGTCTATACACGGATTTCAGAATTTCTTTTGGTAGGATAACACCTTGATATGCAGCATCTTGTTTCCACCAGGGTCATATAAAGGACATAACAACTAAAAAATGCTGCTGCTTTATCTAGCATCTGTGAACGTATCTGCATACACACTGCACAGTGTGTGCAGTGTTTATACATTAGTGCGCGCACACACACACACATGCACACATGCATGCAGACACACACACACACACAAACACATGCATGCACACACACACACATATACACACACACGCACACACACACATGTACACACACACATGCACACACATACTCTGCTGTGCTGAAGGCCAGTGTGAAGTTCTTTTCCCTCTCATTGGCATTCAGGGAGGAAAAATCGAATGCATCAGGGAAGAACCGATGGATGAGGGCACAGAACGCCAGACCATCACACCAAGATGAGGAGAAGTTCTCAATAGTCACACCCTATTGGTTGCCGAGGGAAACATTAGATGAGTCAACCAAACAATAAAATGGAGGGAAGACCTAAACCCCACCCAGACCTGCTTATACGCTTACCTCATAGTGCTGGGTTTTGTTGCGACACCATTGGAGGATTTTTTGTTTTATTGATCCGCCACCTGACACACCTACTGACACACGCTGTACCGTGAAGTTCCGCTGAGCTGGAGGTCTATGGTGGACAGAAGTTAGGGATCTGTTGAACGCACACTGCTTGTCACCAGCAACACACACTCATAAGTGTAAAACAATGTGTAAAACACGCACACATACAACCTCACCAAAATTAAAGGACCTTTTACACCCATTAAAGAACAACATACAGTGCATTTGATGACATTGCCTGGTTAAATGCAACATCACATGGAAACACAACAAATGACCCAGAATGAAATCTGATTTCTCACGTCTCTCTCACTCTCTCTCTTTCTCTGACTCTTTGGGTTGGCACAAATGTCCATGTAAGCTATCGCCGCATTTTACCTGGTGATGAATGATGGTAATGATGATGAAGATGAGGATGATGGTGTTTACTTACTGTCCCTGTTCGAACTTGGCCATGGCATCTCTTCGTGCAGAAGGGCGTGCTGGTAGTCTTGGTCGTGGCACTGACACAGAGGCTGTGGGCGAGATTCTCTTCCTCTCAGGGTCCTTGCTTTTCCCCTTCTCTTTCCCCGCCTCCTCCTTCTCTTTCACCTGCTTCGCTTCATTCTTTGACTTCCCTGACGGCTTCTTGTCCTCTTTTCCTTTCTGCTTCTCTGATGGCTTTGCCTCTTTTTTAGACTTTGACTCTTTCTCTCCTGTGGCTTTCTTCTTTTCTGTTTTTGCCTGCTTTTCATCTGATTTATTATTTTCACCTGTTGTCTTCTCTTCTCTCTCTCCTTCCCCCTTTACAGCAGTGTCTGCGTCTACATCTCCACTGTCATCTTTCTCTTTCTCATCATCTTTCTTTTTGTCCTTTTTGGCCTTTTCTTCCCCTACCTCATTTTCAGAGGCTCCTCCCTCACTCTTGGTTGCCTGTCCATCATTGTCCATCGCGACCTGAGGCTCCTCCTCTCCTCTGTCCTGATTGGTTGTCTGCCCCTCCTCTGTGTTCCCGTTCTCCTCCACCAGGTCCTCTGTGATGGTGTCCTTCACCGAATCTTCCATCTTTGAGGTCTGTGGAAAGCAAGACAAAGTGAGATAAATTATTTAGTCACAAGAGTTCACAACCATTTGTGCTGTGCTAAGACTGAACCATTGATATCCAAAAATGATGAATCAGTTGCTTTGTATTCATCTATTTAGACCACATTCTGCCCAAGCTCAGCTACCAATCCAGCTATGGTATCATCTTTAATAGAAACGTCAGGATGTAGTGGGCAAGGTCTTAAGCTGCATTGGCAGTTGTTGTGGTTGTTTGGCCACTTTCACACTGATATTAGGCATGTTAGGATATTTAGTCTGGACATTTTAAATCATCAGCAGGAAAATGTTTATGATCCATCTGAATGTAATGAATCTGAAAGACTCATGGTGTTGCTCAACAACATTGCTCAAAAGGGTTCCCCATGTATCACCACATTAAGCAAAACTGTGCATGTGAAACCTGTGCTCTGACACACGCGGACTGCTGTGCTTTGAACAGAAAGGCTGGAGTGTAGATCCAGATTCACTAAGACTCCTGCCTGAGAGTCCCTTTTCCTCTTGGTTTATGGCCTCACGACAAGGTTCAAGGCTTGGAGCCTAACTATAGCTGAGATCTCACCGTCTAGAAAAACTACTTCACACCACTGTCCAATAGGCCTGTGAGGCACCATGAAAGACGGTGCAAACCACACTAAGCCTGAGCCAAAGAGTATGAGGTGTGATGTTCAAGACTAGAGCTGACACCGAATATAAATTGTCCTTTAGTAATGAAGTAATGACAAGTGTACTAACACTGTGTGAATGTGTGTGCACGCGCGTGTATGTCTGTGTTTGTGTGTGTTTGTGTGTGCACGCGTGTCTACTTGTATGTATGTATATATGTATGTATGTGTATGTGTGTGTCTGTGTGTAAGACATACGAAAAAAGAGTTAGTGTTTATAAACACTGTATTTATAAGCATGCACATAATGTCTGTTATGGCTGAGAACACTCCTGCTTACCCTGTAGCTGAAGAGAGTACTGACAGGCCATGCAGTTTCCTTCTAGTTTAGTTCTGTTACTCTTAACACAGACCTGCTGTTATATGAACCGTATACTGACATCAGTAGTGGCACATACCATGTTGTTGTTAACCTCTGCAAGGTTGCCAAGCAAGTCACTCTCGCAGTCCCCCATCTCCCAATCTCTTGACCGCTCTGCACAAAGTGAACCATCCATTCGCGATAATCCCAATTTCGCTCACAAGTCACAGAATTAAAAGACACTCTTTATCTCTGTCTTACTTTGGTCTCCACCGTTGTGTTTCTCTCTGTTGTGTTCCTCTTCTCTCAGCCTTGCTGTCCACACGCGCTCCCTGCTCACCACTCACACACACACTCTCTCTGTCTCTCCGTCTTTCCTCTGTCTGACCTTTTGAAGAACACAGGCTCCCGAAATAGGCACAGTAGTACTGGCTCAATCAGACCCCACAACAGCTGCTACCAGTAGAAACCAAGTGATACAAGCATTACATGCACACTCACACACACGCACACTCTCTATCTCTCTCACACACGCACACACACACACACACACACACACGCACACGCACACTCACACTAGCACACAGGCGAGTGCACACGAACACTCACACACAGACAGACAGACACACACACACACACACACACACACACAACCACACAGACACACGCACACACACACAACCACACACACACACACTCACACACAGACACACACACACACTCACACACAGAGCAGCAGCATAATTGTTTTACAGGGGATCTGAATGTCATTAATGAAGTCATACAACCACAGCTCAGTAAAAAGTCTTTCTCAGATACCTTCATTAGCACACATAGACAAGAGTAAAGATGTCCAGGAGTCATAGTGGCTCCCTCATCCTCTTCATATACCCTGGCGCTATTACGTAATAACACACACACACAGTACAGGCATCATCACGCAGATAATTATTTCACATGACTAATACGTTCTTGTCCCTTTCCTTAGTAAATTAAATAAAGGTCCTGAACTTGACTCTGTGCTTTTGAGTCTGTGTGCATGCCTTTGAGTGTGTGTGTGTGTGTGTGTGTGTGTTTGTGCGTGGGTGTGTGAGAGAGGGTCATGCCTTTTGATCCTATTTTATGTATACACAAACTGATCCCTTTCTCAGAACTGTGTCAATGTGGGCCGGCTGTCTTAACACCTGTCTTTCATTGAGTCTCTCTATCTTTCATCCTTCTCTCTCGCTGCTCTCCCGTAAGGGCTTTAAAGAACTCCCTCCACTCTCACCGTGTGTGTGTGTGTGTCTGTCTGTGTGTGTATGCATCCACTTGTATGTTTCTACGTGTGTGTGTGTTTTATGTGTATGCGTGTGTATGTATGTCTCTCCCTGTGATCTGTCCTCCTGCTCCTCTCTATCTCTCCCCTCCTCATATCTTTCTCTGCTTGTGTGTGTGTGTGTGTGTGTGTGTGTGCTGTCCCCCTGTGTGCTGTGGCGCATCTTCTCCCTCAACACAAAGCAGATGGTTGTAAAAATAAACTGCTATCAGTCGTCCCCCCATTATCTTCCCTGTGCTGCCCTCTTCTGCCTCTGACAGCTACTCCCACTCCTCCATGGCTCTCCCTGTGTCAGCACCTCCACGTGTTGCTGCAGGCCCCTCCCGCGCTGTTCTGCCTCACCATGACCCTGGGATCTTGCTGTAGATTCTCACAGCTCATGGGTCAAAGGCTCAGAAGGTGCTGTGTGGGGGTGGGGGAGGTGGGTGTTTGTAACTTTGTGCGTGTGTGTGTGTGTGTGTGTGTGTGTGTGTGTGTGTGTGTGTGTGAGTGTGTGTGAGTGTGTGTGTGTGTGTGTGTGTGCTTGTGAGTGGGGGTGTATGAAGCTGTAGTAGTAAGAGTGCTCATATTAAGAAGTGTTTTACCTCATCAACTCCTCTTTCTCTGTCTGTCTCTCTGTCTCTCTCTCTCTCTCTCCCCCTCTCTCTGTCTCTCTTTCTCTAACATGGATGCACATAAGATCCAATCTATCTCCATATTTCTATCTCACAATGCCAGTCTGTACTTTTCCTTGAACACCCTAAGATTTGATCTCTCTTTCTCATTGTTTTTACACACAGAGAGAAAGACAGGCATGAACTATGGCCAACCATTACGCAATTGGAAAACAGCAGGAAAAAGAATGTAATAAGTATGTGGTTATGCTTCTCTGGTCATTACAGCATTTACAGTGTATGATATTTATTAACACACATCTTGGTTTCTACAGTGGAGAATGTTACCTCATGATACTAACTGTAAAGAATATATAACATTTTGTGGAAGACCTCATTTGGCCTCATGTGCATGTTAAATTGTTTTTTTCCCCAACAATTTTAGTAAAATAACATGTTATTAGACTGTATGAGCTCAACTGGGTATATCTTCGCATGCTTTAATAAAATCATATATTAGTACTTCCTTCATAAATAGCTTAACCCATATGCTACTACTAAATATTTAGATCTTTTGACTTTCAGTTTAAAATGTGCCAGATGTTAAATGCTTTCAAAGGAGGTGAGTTTTAACTGAAAGTTCAACATTTCAAATATGGTACATCAATATAGAAAAGACTGCATTTGGACATACAAATGTAACTTTACATGTTATGATTGTGCTGAAAAAAGCAGTTTTTATACAGTGAATACTCATTTTATTTTACAGTTTTATTGTGAGATAAAAATCACTAAGCAAACATAAACATTTGTAATCTGAATATTGCTAAATTTGGCATAGAATTGCAAACCTTGTACAGATATTAAGGGTAGGTTGTATGTATTACATGCTTTATTTAAAGTGGATACATTGAATACAATGGAAATGCCCATGGAGCATTTGCCACTGCTAAAGAATGAGATGCTGTTGGTTTAACCATGATGTGTTAGATGTGTTAGGAGTGTGAAATATTTTAAAAGTTGTAATGTAATGTTTTAAAAGTAACAGCAGAGGGCACTCTCTGCAGGTACAGCATCCTCAAGGGGTACAAATAAAACCTGTTACAACCTGTTCTGTGTGTATATGTCGTTAGTGTTAATTTATTATAAAGTAATTATAAGGTTACCTATGTACTTAAACAGACTTATATCTGAATAGATAAAATATGCATTGTCGTGACCCTTTGTCAGTCTAGTTCTGGATTGAAAATAAGGTTAATTCTGCAAATGTAAGTACAACTTGTTTTTTTAGTGTACTGGTTTTTTAGTGTGCTGGTCTGCTCAAATCTTGAATTTTCATGTCAAATAAGTGAATAATCTATATGCATGAATAAGAAGATATTTGAAGGGCTGCCTCAACAAGGCCATTAAAAAGTTAATTTTATGTTTATTTGTGGTCAAATTAGTATATACTTCAATTGCGTAAAATACAGTGGTAGGGGCCCTATAGTACTTGGAAACCAACAGTAAGTCAATATACTGTAGGTGGAATTATAAAAAAAAGAAAAAAAAGGTTTTAAAACAACATAAATGTCAACATTTTCTGCTTTCTGTTCTACTTTTAAATTCTGTGCTGTAATGAGAATTGGAATGATGCTACATCTGTAGAATTAAAGTTATTTCTGAATGTGTGTTACCTTTAATGTACCCATTTACAGGTAAAAATCTACAAACACCATAGATCAAGTATGTACCTAATAATATCGTATAAATGTACTTGCCTAGTTATAGGGCTAAAACGTGTTGCTTCATTAGTCTGTGTATGTGCTGTGGGTTAAAAAATAGTAAGAGGTTTTAGAAGGACTTTAGTAAATAGTGTTCTGTGTGCTTGAGATTGAGGAACATTATAAATATTTAACTGTATTTGCATCAGACGTGGTTGTTTTAGCCCCCCCCCCCCACAAAAGAGAGAGAGAGGGAGAGAGAGAGAGAGAGAGAGAGAGAGAGAGAGAGAGAGAGAAAACCTTCTCAATTTGAAAGAAGTAGGCCTGTTGCAAATAACCAAACTGTTTATCATCTTACACTATTATATTTGCAAGATAGCATCACAAATGTTCACCCATTTATTTGAATAGAAGCTATACATCTTACAAAGTGAGTTGTATTGGACATGCAGTGGTGTAGAGCCATAAAATGATCCATTCATTTTAAAAGTAATTTGAACATCATATGTCCTGCAGAAAAGGGAAAGCCGTTTTCTTAAAATCGCTTTTTTTTCAGTAGTATTGTATTTATGGGATTTTTCACATGGTTCCCCAGGTGCATTTCTGAGGGACTTCCATACAGCATTGCCTCAGTGTCACAGACAGGCACTTTGTAATAATAATAATAATAATAATAATAAGAAGAAGAAGAAGAAGAAGAAGAAGAAGAAGAAGAAGAAGAAGAAGAAGAAGAAGAAGAACAATTGCCCTGTGTCCCCCTCTCTTTGATCCTCTCCTGCCTTCAGGACAGGTCACACTTTTCATTCCCATTACCCCTCACTGGCCAAACTCTCTTTCCAGTTAACCTTGGCATCTGCCACATCATAGCAAGAACTGCTCACCATGTCCTACCTGACCAGCAGGAGGTGTCATAGTTAAAGACACACACACACACACACACACACACACACACACACACACACACACACACACACACACACACACACACACACACACACACACACAAACTGGTAGGTAGGCAAAAATGTGTAACTTTCATATATCACCAAACATCACTGGCAGTTTTTTTTTTTTTAATCATTTTAACATTAACATTAAGATGTGTTATTTTGTATATATACAACAACAACAATAATAATAATAATAATAATGCTTTTGGTAACCATTTTGTTTGTTAATGTTTATGGCTAAACAATGATTTTTACAGCCAGAAATGGATTCAACACCCAAAAATCATGTAGAATCAATATTTCTTTTCGTCAGAAATGCCTACTGCATTATTTTGAGCTGCTTTTTCATTTTCTGTCTTGGCTATAGTGCCAGTTGAGACTATGCCATGACATTCAAGCACCATGGTTGCATGCAATGTCCTGTCAGCCCTAATTTAGCCAGGGACCCAAAGTCTCAAAAGCTCAGTGAAATGGGTGGAACCTGACATGGTCTGCCATACTTTTTAATTGTTTTTTTTTTTTTTGTTAACTCTGACCCTAAGGACCAATAATTGTAGGGTCTGCTCTGCTGGAAATATCGCGAAAAAAATTTGTGGCCATTTTTGTGTATGGACCACTCATTTTTTGGTAGAAAATGTTGAAAAATTAAAAATTTCCTGAAATCCTCAGTGGGTTGGGTAAGATGTCAATAAATGTATTCCAGATGCAAAGAACACATGTGGTGACAACATTCAGTGAAAAAATAGTTCTTAAAACACATTTCTACAAGATTTTGGCTCAATTTAATGCAAAAAATAAGGCGTTTTCTGACTTTTTTCCAATATTTTCATCTTTACCTCATTGGCAATCAACTAATCCCCCAAAGTTATGACACCAGCCAATATGTCATTCTTTTCACCAAACAGTACACTCATTACACAGAATTTTTTTTATAAAAATCCAACCAAAATTAATGGATATGTCATGATTTAACTACTAGTTGGTGATCAACAGGCCCAGAACCTCAATAGAATTTTATGCTACTCTCAAAATTCCGAAACGCACACTGGATATTTTGCATCATGGCACATATTTACACACACACACACAATCTTAGTAATTGCAATGAGTTTGGAACAACCAATCAATGGTTACCAACAGACTTTGAAGATGTTAATCATTGTCTGTAGTTAAGTCCAATGGGATAATGCTGCAGAATAGAAATCAGCATTATTAATAGGCAATCATGTTTCTCAGGAATTGTAGATGCAATTTTATTTGAAAAAAGAAAAAGGATGTTTTATAATAGAATTTGAAATTGTTGGTTGTTGCTCTTGTTACTCCTAATTGGAGTGCCAAGAATAGATGTACTGTTTTTTTAAGAGATAGGTAATTATTCTGGCAGAAGTGATTACATCTGATGTTGACGGTTTTATCTGAGGTAAGTTCTATATTTTGTCTTACTTTCAACTCACTATTGTTGTTTATGGCTACGGCTTAAGTGGTAAGTATAGCCTACCATCTGTGTGAGATAAGATCTGATTTAAGGGTGTCCTTTTATTTACAATTTACATATTTAGATGTTATTTGTTTACATATCATCAATATCCGAGCTAGCTAGTCATATCTGTTAGCTAGCAAGATAAAGATCTTAGATTCCTCAACACTCTCTGAAGATAATAAGGTAATGCTATAGCAGCTATACTTGATTAGCTACTAGTTAGGTAGCTTAAAGGTACTGAAGCCTGACTTTTTGAATTATTTATCACCTAAACATTACAAAGGAGGTAATAAAGGTCTTAATTCATGGTAACAAACGAGTTTATTTTATAAATTATTTCAATTTAGCATAGCTTAGCGATTAGCTTAGCATACTAAAGTTAGCTGTTAGCATGAAATTTAGGGTTGGGGATATAAAGATTGAAAATGGTCATTTTAGCCAAAGTATTAAAGTGTGTAAAGTGAATATTCAACTCATTAACTTGTAATAACAATTTAAAATACATATAATACGTGTTTATACATGTATTAATTTACAAGTGGTTTGATTTTGCAAATAAATATTTTTGTAAACTGTGTTTTATCTTCAGTGTATAGGATTGGAAAGGGACAGTAAAGAGGAGTTGAGAGAAGAGAATAGTAAAGGATTGAAAAGAAGAGGTGAGTGGAATGAGGAGAGAAGAGTAAAGAGGACAGTGGTGGACTGAAGTAGAGAGAAGAATAGTGGAGGAAGTGTGAATTGACCAGGACAGAAAAGTGGAGTGAAGAGGTATAGAGAGGAGTTGACTGAATCAGAGAGAAGAAGAGGACAGGGATAATAGTGTAGAGGAGAAGAAGAGGACAGGGATAATAGTGTAGAGGAGTAGAAGAGGACAGGGATAATAGTGTAGAGGAGTAGAAGAGGACAGGGATAATAGTGTAGAGGAGAAGAAGAGAAGAAGAGGACAGGGATAATAGTGTAGAGGAGAAGAAGAGAAGAAGAGGACAGGGATAATAGTGTAGAGGAGTAGAAGAGAAGAAGAGGACAGGGATAATAGTGTAGAGGAGTAGAAGAGGACAGGGATAATAGTGTAGAGGAGAAGAAGAGAAGAAGAGGACAGGGATAATAGTGTAGAGGAGTAGAAGAGAAGAAGAGGACAGGGATAATAGTGTAGAGGAGTAGAAGAGGACAGGGATAATAGTGTAGAGGAGAAGAGTGGAGAGGGTAGGAGAGGAAGTGGAGAGAAACGGGGTGTATTGGAGAGGAGTCTAGAGAGTGAAAAGTACAGGATGGAGCCTGAGTTTCCAACCAAGCAGCTGGAGAGAAAGCTGCTCAGTACCAACTATGCTGCTTGTATAATATGTCAGAAAACAGATAGTGATGCTGGTCCTCTTCAGAAACTGACAAATCAAGGCTACCCTTCCCTCCTATATGCTGTAACTAACAGAAAGGATGATGTCTCATACAGACTTGACAGTTATCTGCAACCTCAAAGTGACTTTCTGGGGAGGAATCCTTTGTGGCACACACAATGTCGTGCGAAGTACACAAACCGTAAAACTGTTGACCAGAAGAGGAAAAAAGCTGAAAAGCCAGAAAGCACTTTATTTGAAGCAGAAATGAATCCCGAGTCAGACAGCAGCAGGCCTACTAAAAAAACACAGATGTCAATGCCACAGCCCACCAAACACAAGGAAGAGTGCTTCATTTGTGGAAGAGCATGCACGACCAGGGGCAATAGATCCCTCATTTTGATTGCCACTTACAACAGACAGAATGCAGTATGGACAAAAGCAAACACACTTAAAGATGAAGAGATGCTACACAAGATTCGTGGTCCTGGTGGAAACGAGTGCACTGATATGATTGCTGAGGATTTCCGGTACCACAAGGAATGCATGACCAACTACCTGACAAAGCGTCTTCATTTACAGAAAAAGACTAGTACTGCCACCACTCCATATGATGCTGCACTAAACCAAGTCATATATCGGATAGATGAGCCCCTTTTCAAAGACAGTGCCATATTTTTTGTTACAGCTTTGAGGGATGAATTCCGTAAATACTTGGAAAGCCATGGAGTTTACAATGTTACCTCTTACAGATTTCAGTCCTTAATTGCCCGCCTTAGAAAGCACTATGAAGTAGGTGGTAATTGTAAAATAATGGTTGTGCCGCAGAAAGGATGTTCTAGCCTGATTTGCTCAGCAGAAATGAATGTTGGCTATATGCTCTCAAAGTTAAAGGAACTTAAGGAGAAAACTGAAGAGGCAGAGTATGAAGAAGAAAGTGATGATGAGTTAACACCAGATGACACAATAGTCTCTTCCTACAACACTGCAAAGAGAATACGGAAAGAGCTCCAGGACCAACGTAAGCAGGCCCTGAAGGAAGCAAGACAAGCCAGAATGGCTCAAGCCAGTGAAAGTCACCAGATGCCTGGAAGTATGGCTGAAGACCTGTCACTGCAGCAAGAAATATCATACCTGGAGGCATCCCAAAGAGTGAACTCTACCCTGTTTAACCATCTGGCTTGGATGATAACAGATGCATCTCCAGAATTAGGTGAGGATGGCCGTGTGCAAGTCAGTCCTAAGCAGCAGGAACAAGTTCTCAACCTTGCCCAGGATATCTGCCAAGCAGTTGCCAAGATCCCAACACCAAAACACTCTGGGACAGCTTTGCACATCCTTAAGGAAACCAGAAGCAAGTCGACTGTGTCACTCCTAAATAGAATGGGAACAGTATCAGCTACAAAGAAGCACAGAGATATATTACATCAATGGCAATAGCAGTTGAACAGCAGACAACTAGGGATGGTTGGTCTGTTGGTAACCATTGATTGGTTGTTCCAAACTCATTGAAATTACTAAGATTGTGTGTGTGTGTGTGTGTGTGTAAATATGTGCCATGACGCCAAATATCCAGTGTGCGTTTCGGAATTTTGAGAGTAGCATAAAATTCTATTGAGGTTCTGGGCCTGTTGATCACCAACTAGTAGTTAAATCATGACATATCCATTAATTTTGGTTGGATTTTTATACATTTTTTTCTGTGTAATGAGTGTACTGTTTGGTGAAAAGAATGACATATTGGCTGGTGTCATAACTTGGGGGATTAGTTGATTGCCAATGAGGTAAAGATGAAAATATTGGAAAAAAAGTTATTTTTTGCATTAAATTGAGCTAAAATCTTGTAGAAATGTGTTTTAAGAACTATTTTTTCACTGAATGTTGTCACCACATGTGTTCTTTGCATCTGGAATATATTTATTGACAGCTTACCCAACCCACTGAGGATTTCAGGAAATGTTTAATTTTTCAAAATTTTCTACCAAAAAATGAGTGGTCCATACACAATTTTTTTCGCGATATTTCCAGCAGAGCAGACCCTCCAATTATTGGTCCTTAGGGTCAGAAAAAAAACACAAATAAAAAGTATGGCAGACCATGTCAGGTTCAACCCAATTTTGAGACTTTGGCTCCCCGACTAATTCTTAAGCTTGGCCTGCAGAGGCAGGGTTGGTATATTCTGTGAGACAACGTTGCAGTTTTCAGCTGCAGTTTTCAACATTATAGCATATTCAAGCAGTTATATATACATATGCATGTGGGTGTGGGTGTGTGTGTGTGTGTGTGTGTAGTTGCAGTAGCAACATGCCTCTGTGCTATGCAGGACAGTGGAAAATGTGTGCAATGCATAGCTGATTTTCGGTCAAAGGGCTTCTGCTCCGAGCAGGAGCTTGTTTGTTTTTCCCTCTATACCGTGACCGCTTTGTTCTGGTACCGTGCCTGATTGAGAAGAGTACCACCAACAGAAGCAAACGATTTAGCCCCGCAGGGGGATGCAGAAAAAGCAGTGAAGATGACAACGGAGCAGTGCGAAAACTGAGCGAATGGGAAAAACGGGTGGGTCCATCTGAATTCTTTGCTATCTTTCTCACGGTTAAAATAGTCGAGCTTCACACATCCAGTATGCTAGCAGCGGACTCGAGATTCGACACAAACGGCGGGAGTCAGAAATGTATTTTTAACCAAAACACGAACGTCTTTGTAAAAACGCTGATGCAACGGAAAACGTCTCCGCACTGTTCTGAAATGTGTAGACCTATGTGCACGTAATACCCTACAAACACTTTATTAATATAGGCTACATATCATCTGCATTGGTAACTATACGCATGTCTAGATTTCGGCTGTAACTGACGCATTAAGTTGGAATTGTGAAATGAGCATTACGATACATCGAGTTTATCAAATCAAATCTCCCTATAGTTATGAATTTGCATTGTGCATAGAGGGCCCAAACAAATATTTACCCACTAATAACCTGTTAACACAAAAATTATCAGCAAACGGAAAAAAGAAGAAGCTTGTTTTTTTTAACTAAGCAGAAACACCTATTGCCATGGACTGTGCTAAGCTTCGCGACGAGCGTTCATAGTTAATTGACACATTTAGCCTACATTTCAGCCCAGTTATGGCATTTGATTTGAAATTGGCAGTAACGTAGCATATTTCAACTATATGAAGTTGTATTTTGAACTGAGAAAATATGGGATAGGCTACGGAATAGAGTTCGAATTTTACAACAGATCTAGAGGACAGGGAGAGCTCGTCTAACCCCTTCTGTCCTCTGCAGCTCTGTATTAAAAGTCGACGAGTACCCCCATAGTTTTATCACAACTGTTTATTTTCATCACATTTCGGAAGGGTTAAATCACCTTGCAGTAAACAAAATAGGATCGGCCCTCGGCAGATGGACTGATACAGAATGCATGAATGCACAGGTAGCCAACTTAACAAACCATCTCACACCTTAAACAGGCACAGGCTCCTGGAGGCAGATGTTTCTACAAATGATGTCTGTGCTTGTGTAAGTTTGCGTGCTGCTCGCATATGACATGTGCCACACTGGTGGTATGTATATTTGTGTGTGTGTGTGTGTGTGTGTGTGCTTGTGTCTGTCTATATCTGTGTGTGTCTATGTGTAAGAGGTCTTATGATCCTGAGTGTGAAAGGGTCATTTTGAGCCTCATATGTTCAGTTGCAGAAGGGTCATGAGATTATAGTGGGGAAGCAACGAAGAAAGTCAGAAGATGAACCTACGTAAATACCCATTACCACATGCACATACTGGACAACGGACACACACACACACACACACACACACACCCTAATAACATACTTGTTGCATAATTACATGGCTGGACACTGATACTTGAGCCGTGTCCAACCTTTGCTCTCCTTATGTTTAATGTGCTTACGTATGTTGCAGAAAATGATCTCAGAGCATAGGTTACTCATGGACACTGTCTTATGACAACCTGACATTTTAGCAGTTTCCTGATTTTTATTCTTAATTTTTTCTTTTTTTTTTCTTTGTGTGTGTGTGTGTGGAAAGAGGAAGCTCCCTTTACGACATCAAGCATTCTGGTCAGTGCAGTATTTATGTTGAGTTCCATACTTTATTTCGTGAAGGGAGATGTTTGCATGTTATGGCTCTACCAAAAATACTAGTAATACCAGTAATACACGTCAAGCTGGCCACTGGCAACATATACACTCCTTAGACAATCATGTAAGAAGCATACATTAAAAAAAAGTCTGAGGAGAAATCAGCAGCTGGCATTTGGTAGAATGTGCTAAACCTTTTAAACCTTTTATTACTCAATCTCATGTGTGACGACCCCTAACTCAGTCCTTTCCAACAGAGATGTCAGAGTGCATGCCGCAATAGTTCTCTTCCGTTTGTAGGACATCCTGTTCCCCGGGTTTGTGTCTCAATCTGGGGGCAGAACCTGGAGGCATTTTTCAGGGATGGAGGGTGGCATTAAGCACGTGCTTCAGGATAGCTATCATTGTACTTTTCAGAAAAGCCTGTTTGGTGGAACTCAGCGTTGACAGGTTAAACCCAAGGCTGAAGAAGACATTAACAACAGCACAACTCAATAAAGACAATCATTAATTACAACACTCAATGACACAAATTAATTAAAGCAGTGTTACACTCATGATAGTGGGATTTTGTACAACCAAAAGTCAGAGGGGCTACAGTATGGGTGTATTTGTTCACTCATGTGTCTATGTTAATCAGTACAGCCTAATCCATTGGTGGTGTTTTCTCATTCCATAACTGTTTAACGTCATGTTGTAAAATTGTTGCCAGCTCTATCTGCTTGTATGAATACAATGTTGATATCCAGTAGTTGAAGTGTGTCAATCATTAAGTGATTACTGAAAGTGAAGAGTTTAAGTAGTGATGTCCTGTGACACACTGGCACCCAATGTAATGCCTATTGTCTAGTCAGAAATGAATACATCATTCAACTGTTGAGTAACTGCCCTGACACTACATTACTGGCAATCTTTGAAAGTCAGGTTATGGTTTGCTGTGCTGTAAGATCAAGTGAGTTTAAGGAGTTAGTAGAGCTTTATGTTCGTTATTATGCTTGTAATACACTTTTGTATGCCATCCAGCAGGCTAGTGGAGTATTTGGCACCAAACGTAGCGTCTTGGATCCCTCCATGGGCTTGGAGTTTAAGTCCAAATGTGTCGCAGTCACAAAGTTGTGTTGCTGCCTTAAGTCCAGGGGCCTCTGCACTGCCATGGGCACACAAAGCCTGAAAGGGGCAATCGTATTGCTGCTTCTTCTCTAACTGTGTGTGTGTGTGTGTGTGTGTGTGTGTCTGTCTGTGTGTGTGTGTGTGCGTGTGTCTGTCTGTGTGTGTGTGTCTGTGTGTGTGTGTGTGTGTGTATGTGTCTGTGTGTGTGTGTGTATGTCTGCACGTGTGTGGTAAAGTAGTAAGTCAGGTATATGTGAAACATACTATGCAAGTGAGAAAAAATGTTTGGAGTAACAACACACAGACATTCTTCCCTCCGCACGTGCAAAATGGACAAGCGTTTTGTTTTCTATGAGGTGAGGAAGGAAATGAGGCAAGGCAGACAGAGTGAGTGAGAGAGAGAGAGAGAGAGCAAGAAAAACAGGGAGGGGAACTATATAAGGATGGGAATGAGTGTGTTAGTGTGTCAGTGAGTGAGAGTTCAGTGAGTGTGTGCATGTGTGGAGTAGATACTGTAAACAGAGAAAGAAAGCGATAGAAGACAAAACGACACAAACCAGAGAAGTAATTATATCCCTCTTTTAGGCATCTATCTATCTATCTATCTATCTATCTGTCTGTCTGTCTGTCTGTCCATTCATTTGATTCTTATCATCTTTACATTGGCATAATTCCGTATGCTGAATATAGACTTCTGCCATTCTCATGTGTATCTTTCTTTTGTTTGCATTTGTTCTCTTCCAGAGCAAGGCAGGGCAGCCCCAGAAGCCACAGCAGCCCAGCAGAGAAGAGTGTGTGTGTGTTTGTGAGAGGAAGAGCAGGTGGCCAAAGTGTGCTTTGATTGTTCTGTGTCTTGTTGTTTTCCTGTGTCTGTGCGAACCTCTGGGCTGGTGTGTTTGAAAGTGTGTGTGTGTGAGAGCTGTGAGGATGCTGTGCTGTGGCGGTGGGCTGCGTGTGCGGTCCTGGCTGACCTTTGCCTCGGGGCTGTTTGAGTGTCTGTGTTTCGCCGGCGCTGTGTTTGGCTGGGCTTCCCTCGTCTTCGTGCTCAAGAGCGACGGCTACTTCAGCCAGCTCTGCGTCAACACCACCAGCAGCAATGGCACCTACACCACAGGTCAGTAGAGAGAGAGTGTGTGTGTGTGTGTGTGTATGCGTGTGTGTTTCTGTCTGTTTGTCTGTCTATTTGTTTGCATATGAGTGTGTGTGTGTGTGTGTATGGGGTATTGTTCAGCATGTGCTTAAGTCAGTGAGCTGTATCCATTTGTATAATGTATAACTATATGTATACTGGACAATCTGTGTGTGTGTTGTAGACTGCAGCGGACAGGATGAGAAGTTCTCGCTCATCTTTACCATTGCGTCCTTCATGAACAACTTCCTGACACTGCCAAACGGCTTCCTGTTTGACCGCTTCGGCACCATGGTTACCCGTCTTCTTGGAATGTAAGTCAGATTTTGTGTGTGTGTGTGTGTGTGTGTGTATATATGTGTGTCACTCTCTCTCCTAGTTCTGTCTCACAGCTATAGTGGCTGCCTTGGTTCATGTTGTCGGGGCATTGCACCATTCTTGCATTCGATTTGTGGTCATTTCCTGATCCCAACCCACCTTGTCTCTCTCCTAGTTAGTCTATTGTCAGTCAGTCTACTTCTGCGAGTCTACACTGTCCTACCTAGATGCAGAGTAAAGTACAAGAGGCTCGCACACTGAAGAGGGAGACAAAAGGTGTACGGACGAGTTTCTTTTACATTACAGTAACTTACTAGCCTGGGTGTGCCCATACTGCCTATGACGCTGCATTTTCATTTCGCGAGCAAGTCAGTCTGGCCAAGCTGCCTATCTAAACCATTTCTGCTCCGGCAGAAATATGGGTCCAATGAAAATCGAGCATTTCAAAATGGCAATGACGCGGTAGTTTGGAAACCGGAAATTTATCTCAGTCACTGTCAACATGGCGAACGTGGAGCAAACGCAAGATTTCAATGCAGCTGTAGCTGCTGTTTTGGACGAATTCAAAGGGAAGTTCTCTCTGAAAATACAGCAAAGGGCAGCCCTTGAAGCATTTGTTGCGGGAAAGGACATTTTCGCAATGCTACCGACCGGCTTCGGTAAAAGTTTAATTTAGCAGTTAGCCCCGCTGGTAGCCAAGTCGATTGGGCTTTGCGAGAACGCTGTTGTTGTGGTCATTTCGCCTTTGATCGCACTGATTCGTTTTTCGAATATCAATATTAAATGACCAACACCAGCCACTCTCATGTTCACCTCACAAGTCCGACAAAAATCATTTAACACCATTTCTATATGACTACAGGCTACTACTACTTTTTGTTTGGATCAAGCAGGTTCTTTTGCTGGGTATACGTCAGAGGGCAGAGGGGTGTGATTGATTGAAGCTTCGTCCAGTAGGAAACAGAGGCATTTGAAAGAGGCGGCTTAAGCCCGCCTTCTGAGAAATGGGTTTACAACACAGCTTGGCCAGACCAATGCTCTCAGAGCATTGACAAGTCGCGATAGCCAGGCTAGTAACTTACACTGTCCTATCCAAAAAGACAAAAAGAGCCATTTAGCTCATGTCATACAGACTTTGTGGCATTACAGTACATTGAAGTTAAAAAATTCTAACATTAAAGAGCAAAATAGTTAAAATAATTAAATACTTTCTATGTTTGAAGCAAGTATTTCAGGAACCCAACACAACAGAAGGCTGTTGAAATTTAATAGCTTTTTAAGTTGGTTCTACGGTATAACCCTGATGTTGTAAAAACCTCACTTAAGCAGTGAATCAAGAGGATTGTTGTGTTTTGCTCTTCACTTTCCCCCTGTGCAAATATGAGGAGGCAGTGCAGATCAACCTCAAGCATGTGCTGACTGTAATAGTTTAAATTCTTAAATGACACGGCCAGAATTTGTTATTTAATACAACCTCTCAGAGCTGATGTGAGTGCTGAGTAAGACTGGAATGGAATCTCTGAGTAAGAGTGGAGAACTCTAATTACTTATCCAACGTAGTTAGAAAAGAGACAGTTGTCTTATGATGGTCTCTACTCCTTTATCTCTCTTTCCCCATCTGTCTGTCTGTCTCTCTCTCTCCCTCTTTCTCTCTCCCTCTCTTCTCGTGTCTGTCGTCCTTTTGCCTCTCTGCCCTGCACTGGCAGTGTAGTGTGAGGTCAAAGGAATGTGGCACTGGACATCTTTCTCTAATGAGAGGGCCAGTTCTATGAATTGCCGCCCCCCTCCCCTCCCCTCCCACCCGCAAACCAGTACACACCTCGATGAATCAGGATAATAACAGTTTACACAACAGCAAAGCTGTGCAGTACCTGAGCATGGTCAAAGCCATGTGTGTGTGTGTGTGTGTGTGTGTGTGTGTGTGTGTGTGTGTGTGTGTGTGTGTGTGTGTGTGTGTGTGTGTGTGTGTCTGTTTGTCTGTGTGTGTCTGTCTGTACCTTCCATATGAAGACATGACAGAAGTAGATGAATGACTTATCCTTCCGTATCTGACTTGTGGTAGTGGTCACAGATGCAGGGCTTTTATTTTATTTTACGCTATTTAAGGTCTCAGGTGTTGTTCAAAAATAATATTTATGACAAACGCCCTCAAATTCCTGAATGTGTGATAAGGTAATGACCTCTGACTGAATTTTGTACAGCAGTTCTCCCACAGTCCCTCCTGGGGTGGGGTTCATGAGATGTTGTGCATAGGGGATACTGGCCGGGGTGCCAGAAAGGGTGTTTGGTTTTATAAACAGAGCTTCTGCTAGCTTGAAAGTTTACTTGAGAAGCTGTGAAATAAAACAAATGACACAGCGAGACTGTTATTGCTTTAATGCATATGTTGGATGTGAGTCAACCTGCTTGGTCTATCAGGCAAATAGACACACACTCCAGTAGAATGTTTGACGATTAGCTTCCTCTTTTTTTTGCATCCGTCTGTCTGTCTGTCTGTCTGTCTGTCTGTCTGTCTGTCTTCCTGTCTGTCTGTCTGTCTGTCTGTCTGTCTGTCTGTGTGCTGATCTCGTTCCCCCCTTAAGACCATTTTCAGCTGCTGTCATGTACAGCGACCCCAGAGGAGGAAATGCCGGTGTGGGTGGATCTGTTTTTGTGCAGGCTTACAACATAGGAAGACAGAAAAACCAGGAAGGGAGATTTGAAGACTAAAGTGAAGAGAATAGAGAGGGGGGAGGGAAGAGGGTTGTGGTGTGAGAGGGGAGTTGATGAGAGAGATGATTCCACCAAAAAATATGGGCCATTAAAAGTGCATGCTTGGACACAACTTAACGTTTCCCCAGAAACAGTGCGACATTTAGGAAAAGAGGAATGTGTGGGTTGGGGGTGCTTGTGTGCTTTTGGATGGTGTGTTTATGCAAGGGCTGGTTTTAGAGACTAATTCTTTCCAGACTTGACCAAACTGCCAGTAAAGTCTTTGGCATTAGTGTGTGTGGTCCAGGGTAATAAACATGCAATGTTTGCTGAAGAGAAGAGGAAATTAAAGGGAGGAGTAACAGGGATTGGGGCAGTTGGATAAGGTGAGAGAAAAGAGGTCATGTTCAACATTCTGTGTTTTCACCAAAGCTGTTACCTCAGTTTATAATTTCTTATTTCTTTTTCATTAGATCCATATACACCACAGGGACCTTGCTAATAGCCTTCTCAAATGCAGGTAAAATATTCTGTTACACTCTACGGAGTTCTACTTTGCAGTGGAATTCTGTTGTGTGGTGGAATTCTGTTCTCTTCTGTCATGTTTTTGTTCCATTCTTGTGAGTTCTGCCATTCCATTCTGTCGGTGTCTCTCTCCAGGCTTTGGCACAGCAGGTGTTTGGCCTGAATCTCTT
>CM050207.1:33484407-33674407 GCA_027475355.1 Coilia nasus
TGATGTTACTCCCAATTCACTTAATTTTCGGTATTGCATTGCCAGATCATGTAAAAAGAAGGTAGAAACACACCCGATAATACACAAAAAGCTGTTGCAAAATGTGGTTGGATAAAAGTTCATGTACGTTAGTGATGTTAATGAGCACTTTTGTAATGTTGTGATGTATGTGCACTGATTACTGACCCACAAGCACGGTTATTCCATTGCCCGTAGATCATTTTCACCTGTTACAAATGGATTACTCTTCGGCAGGATTCGAACCCATATCTCACCGAAAAAGACAACACTTCCTTTGACAGACCGACGAGCTAACCACTCATCCACCTCACCACTTACCTACATAGAGGGAGTGGTTATATTTATAGCTGTTGCTCCATGCAGTATAAATTAAATACACAGACATATGATACACACTGACAGTCAGTTGTTACTTTTAATGAGTAGGGCACATAGTTGTGTTTACGGAGATATCCCAGAGTTTCTACAGCTGTCATACCGGCTTAAATGAAATGAGACTACGTTTATGTCCTTATGTAGATCAATCGTTTCTGTCGTTATCCGAATGCATCCGAATACTCTCCGAGCACTTCCGAAACATCTGGGTACTTTGCAGTTTGAACCACCTAAGTCCAAACTAACAACAGTTCAGACTTCCATCGTACTTTGGTGGTTGAAGATTTTCGGGAAACAGTCGGTTGTGGGGTGCTGAGTAGTTTGAACCTACGTTGTACAACGGTGGTTTAATGCTAACCTCCGTCGTTGTTTGGGAAACCCACCCCTTTACTATACTATATTATCCCATGCTATATATACTGTGTTATGCTACACTACATTACACTGCAACCATATTATGCTTTATTGTATCCCTAAATATTTTTTCTCTCTCTCTCTCTCTCTCTCTCTCTCTCTCTCTCTCTCTCTGTTTTCTGTATTCTTTTTGGTAATCTGTCCATCCCCAGAGAAGAGTTTTAAGAGCTGTGTTCTGTCCTGGTTCTTCCTGTGGCATCTGATGTGGTTGTCAGTCATGCAGCTGAGGCACTACCTCTTCATCGGGACCCTCAACCCCATGCTGACCCGCCTCACTGCTGGAGAACCTGCTATGGGTACCCACACACACACGCACACACACACACACACACACACACACACACACACACACACACACACACACACACACACTTTGTTCCCCACTTATCACCCTTGGTCTGTTCCCTATTTAAGTGGGGACATTTGTGCCCCATATGTGTAGCTTCTTTATGCTCTGTCAATCTGAAGGGCTACCAATCTGAAGTTACAATTGGCACTCTATACACTTAATCTCTCACTTTTTCACAAAACACAATATTTGTTTTCTGTCTTATTCATTTAGATAATTACATTCTAACAGGTGTGTGTGTGTGTGTTTCTGTGTGTGTGTGTTTCTGTGTGTTGTGCATGTGTATTGCCTCCCTCAGTGAGCACCTACACAAATGCGTTTGCCATTACTCAGCTGTGTGGAGTGTTGTGTGCTCCATGGAATGGACTCCTAATGGATCGCCATAAGGGACGTGCCAGAAAGCCAGGTCAGTGTCACTGAACGACACCGCTATAGAAACAACTGCCAGAAAATATGTGTACAAATAGAGGGCATTCAGTGTGTGTCTGTGTTAGTGTGTATATGTGTTTGTTAGTGTGTGTAGTGTGCGTGTCTGTGTGTATATAGGGTTGTGAAAAGGGTGGCAGTTCTCTAGTTATTATGCGGGAAGAATCCTGTAAAATAAATATTTGTGCTGTGTGTTTGTAGGTGAAAGCGAGCGTGAGGCAGACCTGCGGGCGGCCATCTTGTCCCTGGCTCTGACGGCGCTGCAGTGTGTGTTGTTCTCCGTGTGTGCAGCCACACCTGTGCTACCGCTGCAGTACCTCACCTTTATTCTGCAGGTGCTCAACAGGTCCTTCCTCTATGGGGGAAACGCAGCCTTCATCAGCGTGGCGTAAGCACACACACATGCACACAGACACACACATGCACACACATACACACACGAGGGCAACATGTCCCTCCTTTACAGGTGCAACACAGCCTTCATCATAACACACCATACCTTTTTTTGTCATTGTATAAGTCTCCTATGTACACAGAAATGTGAAAACACACTATACTCGTGTATGTATAAGCACATATCACCCAATATAACAGCAGGCATATTATGTGGGAAAACTACTGTATATAGAGTATTAACAGATTGAGACTATTGAAACAAAACATGTTACACATATTACCACACACACAATTAATTACCTTTAACACATCACGATTTAGCGCTGTGTGTGTTGTTGTTGTTGTGTGTGTCTAGGTTCCCAGCTGCACATTTTGGGAAGCTGTATGGGCTGGTAATGGCTCTGTCTGCCGTGGTGTCTCTGCTACAGTACCCCTGCTTTGCTCTCATCAAGGGGCCACTAGGGGGCGACCCGCTCTATGTGAGTCCACTAACAAACAAGCACCCGCAGCAGTATCATCCTAATACCAATGTTAGTGCACTGTGCTGACCATGCATCTCCTTACAGTGTTGTTTCTGTATGCGGGCGTGCGTGTGTGTGTATGATAGCTTTGGACATGTCCACTATGTGTTAGAGAACTGCAAATAGCTGGACTTAATAAGAAGAACTCGAACGAGTTACTGCTCTGTGTCATCATAGGCAGTTTGCATATATGGAGAAGACATTGTCACCTGTATTCCTGACATACTGACACTTATATGTGGTTGCATACTAGCACAGTCTTTGTGTTAATGTGTACAACAAAATAATGTGTAAGACACATGCTGTTTCTAAATATTTGGGTGCTGTTTTGCTTCTAATTTTTATTTTAGTGTTGGTCCTCTCAAATAAAATAATCAAATGTGTGTGTGTCTGTGTGTGTGTGTCTCTGTGTCGGTGTGTATGTTTGTGTGTATGTGTGTGTTTAGGTGAATGTTGCCTTGACCTTGTTGACCTTGCTGGCCTTCATCCACCCTGCCTATGTCTACCTCCACTGCCGTGGCCTCGCATCACAGAGGGACAGGACCACGAACTAGCTAACCCTAGCCTTACCAGTTCACAGAAAGAAGGGACCAACTTACACATTAACCTTTGGATTGTTTTGTTGTTTTTAATCAGTACGTCTATGTTTTTGTTTTTTAACCCACATTTCAGTTCAAATATGTATATAGAAAATAGTCTTTGCTTTCTTATATATTTAGGACCTCAGGACTCAGGAATACAAAGTTATATGTTTTTTTAATAAATGGATAGGTGTTAAAATTGAGAAAATGTTCACATGAATTTACACTTTTCCCAGAGAATTTATATAATAATGTAATACAATGTAATGTGTGTTTGCATTGTGCCTGAGCCCATGTTGCTTTACTTTATACTGTGCTGATTGGCACACACATTTTCATCCATACTTAGCTACAGAGAGGCATGCAGGGCATGCTGGGAAATACGCAAGTTTTAGAATGTGGTGTCACACCTGCCTTCCCCTCTGACCCCTGACCTTAGCATGCGACCAGCTGTTCTATGTCACACGCACGCTTGCAGCCACGTCTTTACCTCAAAAAGGGAAAATGGGAAGAGGCAGATTTGTGCATGCGCGCACACACACACACACACACACACACACACACACACACACACACACAGATCGTTCCACAGTATGCTTTTGATTGCATAGTGATGGAAGAAGCCGTACGAGTTTTCCTGTTCAGAGCTTTTAAGTAATTAAGTGACGTAACCTGCTTTTCTGGCTAATTAATTATTTAGCTTTCTGGTTTAAAATCCATCTTTCACACAACGTTAATTGAACATTTTGTTAATGTATCTTAAAGCTAAACATGCTCGTACACACATTCACACACAAATCAGAGCATGCTCCATGCAAAATTAGCATACTGAACCCTTTTGGCCAAATCAAGTTACTACGTATTCATGTCAAACAAGAAGTTGTTTTACCTCATAGTATTCTAAAGAATATTAATGTTTAAACCTAACAGAGACAATATTACAATTTTGTATCACTTTTATACAAAGGATGAACTGATACAATTAATAAAATGAAAAGGCAGTCAAAGAACTTTTGTCCAATCTTGTCTTGGCTTGTGTTGTGGTGAGGATGTGGAACTGAGGTGGTACCGCATTCATCATAATTATTATGATTGTATTACATGACGAGTAATAAACAAGGGGGTTGGAATATATCCGGAAGTTGAAGCACCCATGGGGAAATCTCAACCCGGAAAATGACCAATAGCATGTAGCATTCCGTTGACTTCCATTCATTTTAGCGTCACTTTGAAATCAAACAACTTCACATGAGAAGCCATCCGTACCTTGATATTGGCATTGTTGTAAACCGGAGAGGGCACAGCAAAACATATTTGCTTCGATCAGAAATCTGTCATGTTATTGCCTTGTAAGAAACGTTTATCTGAAATTATGCTAAAAATGACGCCATAAATCATGCGACGGCTAGTGAGTTTCTGTCGCACAGGAGAAAATTTACCGTACTGGTTGGATAACAAGCTGTAGCCACAGTCATGCTCGTTTACTTTTCTATTCATGTTGGGGAAACATTTACATCACTATTTCCCAAAAAAATAAGCGTAGAACTTGGTATTTGTTTGTAAGCAGAATCGCTATCTTTATGGATTTTACTATTCGATTCAAGTGAATTGAGAAAGACTGCTAAGCTAAGCTACACGCTATAGCTTGTAGTTTACATGCTAACTAGCTAGCTACCTTGACATGCTGGCTTGCAAGACTGCCTCGAACCAAAGTTAGTTGACGAAGAATCAAGTCCCCACATACAATATTAGCCCCCCATTCCACTAAGTGATTGCAGCTATAACGGTAGAAGAATACTTATTAACAAAATTATCGTACGCTGTATGATTTGTGATTGAGCATCTACCACTCAATTTATAGTATTTGGGTTCGCTGGGCGACGTGACCGTACGTCACCCCGCGCTTGCGCAGTTGCAAAGTGACCAATTAAAAATCTCAAAATCGTGCTTCAACGGCTCCCATTGAAAACGACGCCATCCCTCAGTCCATTATCTTCTACTGTCTATGGTAATAAAGCTACAACATTCTCACATTTATCCTCATTTGAACTGTATAATAGTCAAACTGCTGTACAATGCTACCATCTAGTGGTAACTACACATTTTGTCGAGATTACAATTAATTTAACAGGCTCTTAGATATTACAAGAAATCATAAATGCGTGTTTGTGTACCTAATTTGAAACACCAGAATATACAAGCCAACTGGTCAACACAAAAGGTTTCAACCACATTTGGTTCAAACCTATGGCCACTCATTCCACTGACCAGTATTCGCGACAAGACGTAAAATGATTTAGATTTTTACGACACACAGTATTCTCCTGTGTTTACGGCGTCAGATACACATGTGCTGCACATTCCTGTAACGCCGCATGCTACAATAGTTCTTCATTGAGTCCTTTTACTGATCTGTCTCGTGAAAACGCTTCTTTAAAAGTGTGAGGTATGTATGGGAATTTATTCTAAAACAAATAATATTTTTTGCGCCGTAAACAATGAATACTCTGTCATTGGAATGAACTTTGAATTGTTGGAATTTAGGAAGTGCTAGCCTGCTAGCGCAGAAAGTTGTCAAACTAAATAGCATAGAAAATCTGCCACGTTACACAATAAGATGAGGGAACGATTACTCTCATGCATTTCTGTGATGGAAATGTTTGAATTATGTCTACCGTAATACTGCAGTAAAACAATATGAACGTTCAAAATACTGAACGTTATATCATGAGCCGTCTGGTAAAAAAAAAAACCAACCACTTAGCTAAGCATTGCCTATAGTGAGGTCTAATGGCACTGTTAACGCTAGCGCCATGCAGACCAGATGACATCGTAAGTAACCAGTTTTCAAGTTGGAGCGGTCAACTTAATGTAGTCTAATTTTCCTTTTCAGGATGTCCTTTCGAGGAGGAGGTGGAAGAGGTGGACGAGGTGGTGGTGGAGGATTTAACCGAGGTGGTGGTGGAGGATTTAACCGTGGGGGAAGAGGAGGATTTGGCGGTCGAGGAGGGGGGAGAGGCGGCTTCAACAGACAGCAGGATTATGGTCCTCCAGAATATGTTGTTGGTAAGATATGGGCTGAACCACTCTTGTTCGTCCTTGTATACTTAACGTACTGTATACGTAATGTATAAAAATTCCTTGCAGGTCATCAGATGAAATGTCAAGTTTAAAGAAGCCCACTGCACTGTTGTGTAAGCATAGTGCAGTTCAGTCTTTCAAATGGATAAAATTGTGTTACTACTTCTCTTTACAGGTCTTGGAGAGTTTATGCATCCATGTGAGGATGACATTGTGTGCAGGTGCACAACAGAAGAAAGCAAAGTGCCTTATTTCAACGCCCCAGTGTATCTGGAAAACAAAGAACAAATAGGAAAAGTGGATGAAATATTTGGAAATCTGCGAGATTTTGTATCCTTGCCTACTTCATGGACTTTTGTGGTGTTAACTTGGTAGATATTCTGTGTTAACCAGTATTTATTTCCATGCATGCATTAAGTTACCAGTACAAATTATCCTGAAAAGTTTCTTATACATTGCCCTTAACTGAGGCCCAGTATTTTTCAGTAAAATTATCAGAAAATATGAAGGCATCATCGTTTAAAAAACTACAAAAGGTTAGTTGGCCTAATCACAACACTGTTTTTACCCCTCTACCAAAAATAAGTCACCAGTGTAGGCAGCCTTGGGTTGATGAGTTAACAGTGCTCGTTCTCGTTCTGTCCCACAGTTCTACATAGACCCCGCAAAGCTTCTTCCCCTACAGAGGTTCCTCCCGCGCCCCCCAGGAGAGAAGGGCCCCCCCAGAGGAGGCAGAGGTGGTGGTAGAGGTGGCGGCAGAGGAGGTGGACGTGGAGGTAAGATCACAGCTCCTGTACCGCTGCTGATTACTGTGAACTGATTTGACCTAGGCCTCATTCACACTGCATTGCGCATGAGTGGTGTGGGATGGAAGCATTCGCTTGTGTGTGTTTACACCAGGCATGTCTGTGGTGCATAACCTGCCAGTCCCGTCAAAAGTGTGTGCATGTGGTGAGCACAGCAAATGTTACTGATATTATTATGGAGAAGGTCGGTACTTCTGCCAGGAATGAGGTCAAAGGACCAGGTTCCTCTGATGTATCAGAATCATGTGTTTGCAATGGCTGTTTTTACGTTTTGCACTGTTAGCTTTTGCTCAGTTAGCCTAACAGTTTACAGTGTAGCTACGTAGAGGACTGCCTTATACCATCGGAATCAGTGGAATCTAAGGTTTGACACATTTGTCAAATTTGAGTGAGGGATTTGCGAGATGATATGCTGACCGTAAGATGTTTAGACAGATGCAAGATATCTGCTGAATGTTGCAGTGTTTTTTTGCAGTGTTGCCATTGATACAGGCCGTTTCTCTAGTTTCACGTTGTCTGTATGACGCAAAATGAGTGAGCAGTGAAGCCGAGATCAAAGGGTGTGCTTGTTGTCCAGTGTCCCCAAGTGGATTTAACAATACAGTAATAAAAAAAAGACTAGAAAGTGGCAGTCCATTGGCCCCATGGCCCCTCAACTTATGGCCCCAGTGAACAGCACCCTTTGGAAGTGCCTATGAAAATGTAGACAGCTTGCAGTGTTGTACTACGTTAAAGTAATAAACTGTTTAGTGGTATTAATTACTCAGTGCAATTCTGGCTACATGAGTAAGTGCTACATTATGGGAAGGTGGTAAATGCCCAGGGGATGTTTTGTACAATATAATGGACTACTATATTTCGTGAGTTAGGCTACATTACTTCACAATTATCTGACAGGAATGTTGTGCAACTGGGCACTCCCTCTGAATCCACCTCTTCCCTTGCCTCAGAGATTTAGCTGCACTCTAGTAGCAGACAGTAATTGGGAAGCTCGCAACAAAGAGACATTGGAATAAGTTGGATGAGGACTCTTCTGCAGTTCTGTGACTTAAACACCCTGTGTCGTGTGGACCATATGAATAACTTTGTGGGTGGTTGTGCCAGTTACCTGTTGTCCCTGCTTTGCAACTGACAACTGTATTTGGATGTTTATGGAAACACCTTGTTCATCATTTTGCTTTCATAGTCTGTTTTTTGTCATGTCTGGTGTTCATTGCCATGCAATATAGATGTGTTCCTGATATGTATGCGAACCAATGTGTGTGTTTTTGCAGGTGGCTTCCGTGGAGGTCGGGGTGGAGGAGGGCGAGGAGGGGGCTTTGGTGGAGGCCGAGGAGGTGGAGGAGGAGGCTTTGGAGGAGGCCGGGGTGGAGGATTCAGAGGAGGAAGAGGAGGTGGTGGAGGAGGTCGCGGCTTCAGAGGTGAGTGGAAGACACCACAGAGAAACTCCACCGATTCGATCTTAGCATTATGAACTCATGTTTTCTGTAAATTGGTTTTGAAGGAGGTTGTCAATACACACATTTTTTTTTTTTCTGCTCTATTTATGCCAGGCGGTCAGTGTTCTTTACTTGTAAAACCTCTAAAGATAAGTCGAGTGGATAGTTTATTTTAAATCCAGGAAGCACTGATGGACATCTGTTTTTGCTCATACAGGAGGAAGATAAGGACTCGGCAGAAACAGACTTGAATATCCCGCACCAGTGGAAGATTACTGTGGGAGATGGAGCAAAAAGACTATTGAGCTTTCACGCTTCAAATTGTTTTAAAATGACATGGCGGGTCCTCAGATTTTTGTACCTCTGATCTGCAATACAACTTTTACTTTTTTATGACAATTATTTGTAATGAACAATGTGTGCATTCCATCATTTTCCTCAAATCCCTCTTGGCTATTCTACACCTGGATTGTACTACATGTGCCATGAGCAACCCCACAGTTAATATGATGCTTTAGGTATAAACTTGTAAAAAAAATCTCATTTTTAGAATGGATAGTGACCTCAGCATACTTCGTAGTCTGATGACCTTTCCTCAATACAGAATCTAGCAAAAAAAGTACCTGAAGTCTGTCAAGTGCTTTGTTCATGGCTCAAACTATGGTTCAAAAGCTGGTGGCATTTAGTCAGGGACTGAAATCATGCTGTGTCAGTTGCTGAAATGAAAAGATGTCTAAATGCTTTGTACAGCCCTGGTGATCCACTAGTGTACAAGTTATATGTGAATAAAAAGGCAGCTGGTAACCAACTGCCGATAAAGTGTCTGTGTCCTGCTGCATTTAGCAGTTATGCCATGACTTGTGTTTAATAGACGTCTCATTCATTTTAACTCATTATTGTATCTACACAAAATGGTGTGTTTGGTACAGGTAAATAGAATTCACACTAAGAAAAATGAAATTTAAAAATCAATTATTAAATTAATGTGACTGTTGAATAACAGAATGCGACTCCAATATCGCAGCAGTATTGGAAGGTTTTAATCATCACCAAAAGTTGCAATTGCTCTGCCATTCAATCTTCGGTCAGACGACTTTATAATGCGATGAGTAACCGCGGCTCAATGTGATTGGCTGATCGGATTCTGATGCATTCAGCTGTGCAGTCATCGAGATCACCGCTTTGTAAAGTATCATGGAGTAGAGTCTTCGAACAAGGAATCGACGTTTTGATTGGCTAGGATAAAAGCGTCAACCACTGCCCCCCTTTTGATTTCCCTCTTGCTCCACTTCACTGGTGAAAGAAAGACCATGGACACAGCTGGGAAAGTAAGAACCTTTGTTTCTTGGAAGTAAACATAATACGAGAGTCTTCAGTTTTATTTTACCAAGGTGTCTTCCATCTTACGAGAAAACTTTACAACAATGAAGAGATTCCGGCATGCAGCATGCAAGAATGACCGTGCACGAGAACTTGCAGCTAGCTGGGACCCGCTAACTTCCAGCCTCGAGAAGTTGCACGGTCCGTGCAAGCTACAAAGAGGCATTGTGTGCGTGCCAGTAGGCCGGCTGAAATATTTCCCACCGGTGCATGCTTCTTTATGTAATCACCGATGAGAAACCCAGTCAGCGGCCTTTGTCACTCCCCGGTCTTAACCCACGCCTGGCTAACATGCTAGCGTAGGGAAACTAAGCTCTGCATACAGTGTGTCAGTCGCGGTTTGATTTTATGAAATATCACATGTAATGGTCAAAATGTCACACGCTTCCTTGTACATCAGCGGCACAACATTAAAACCACGGGAGACTGTACTTTGTGTGTTGCTAGTTTTGCACATGTTCAACTTCAGCATCACCTGCAAGCACGCGATTTTAGTCTGGCGTAAGTCTTTATTCTTGACCAGTAACGCAATATTTGTTTTCATCAGTGGCATTTGCGGCGTTTAAACAGTATTTAGCGTTGTGTTGTAAAAGCAGATTCGGCCTAAAACTAATAACGAGTGAGCTTCAATTGAAATTATTTTACGGTGGTCCTGTAGAATAAATAATCACCGCACCTGCGCCTCTCCCTCAGGTGATCACATGCAAGGCAGCGGTGGCCTGGGAGGCTGGGAAGCCCCTGTCCATAGAAGAGGTGGAGGTGGCTCCACCCAAAGCCCACGAAGTTCGCATTAAGGTTAGTATGACTATTTTAACGATATACTTTATGGCCTTGCTGGGGTGAACAACAGGAAACTACTCGAGTAAGTGGTTTGATTGAACTGAAGCAGGACAGAGAAAATGCAACAGTAGTCACAGAGTCACTAGAAATGCTCCTCCCCTCCTGGCAGTGAGTTTTATTTTTCATCATTATTGACGGACTACAGAAGAAATTTGCCACAAAGATGTCAAAGTAAACAACTACATGATAGACTTTCAGGAAACTATAGGTCTTCGCATGATCAGTGTGTTCTCGTAAGAGACTGTTGCATGATGGGATATTGTAACAGCTGTATGTGCGTTGGCAGAGAAACCCCTTCCCTGTCACAGAGATTTAAGAGGGCCAGCTGCACACAGCTACAGTATGCAAGCAAACTCAGTGTGCTTTCTCTGTTTTGCAATTATGTACCATTTACCTTTTTGTGTGATTTATCAAAATCTATGGTTTTGTAATGTTCCACATGTGATGTTCCACATATGAGTGCTTCAGTTACAGTGGGGTAATTTATTGAACTGTTCAACAGAGCTAGGATTGTGGGACACTGTGTATTGTGTGCATATTGTGTCATGTCATCGGGTCTGATTATGGCATACTGCAATATTACTTCTAGTAGATAAGATGGTGGTGTTTCAGATTGGTATCAGCACCTATGCACAGGAGTGAATGCAACCACCAATACAAATTATGCACAAGCCTTCTCAAACACAAGCTATGCAAAGGCATTCATAAACACAAATTATACACAAGCATTTGTGACGAACAATAAATGACCACTCACAAACACAAACTACACTCAGCACTCACAAACACAAACAGCACTCACAAACACAAGCTACGCACAAGGATTCAGAAAAACAATCTATGAACAAGCATTCACAAACACACAATCTCTTAACCAGAGAACCCCTGTCTGATATTGCTATATGTGCTGTTACTCAAGATCCACTCCACTGCGGTGTGCCACACCGATGCCTACACCCTGAGTGGGGCCGACCCCGAAGGCCTCTTCCCCGTCATCCTGGGACACGAGGGGGCTGGCACCGTGGAGAGTGTGGGAGAGGGCGTCACCAACTTCAAACCAGGTCTGACATAGATGGTCTATACTTTTTTTGGTAATTGTCTGGTCTGTTTGCATGGTGTGCACACCATTTTGTTCTTGTACTATTTAAGGTATAACATGCACCTAAATTGTTGTCTGTGCCAAAATAATTCTATATAATTATTTTTGTATAATTTAACTTTTTTCCCCAAAATGTTTTCTCAAACGGTCCATGTTCTAAACCGTAATTGTCAATTATCAATCAATCAGGAACCGTATTGTCTTACATCTGTTATTCTGTTACTATGAATTATATGTAAAAATGTTGAAAAAAAAATCTTTTTTTTAATAAGGTGATGTGGTCATTCCCCTGTATGTGCCTCAATGTGGAGAATGCAAGTTCTGCAAAAATCCCAAGACCAATCTGTGCCAAAAGATTAGGTAATTAGATTCTGTAGTCTTAATCCCATGTGCAGACTTCCAATTGCGTAATTTTAACACTTTCAATAAGACGGAATCACTTCAAATAGGTCATAATGTTTATGAGGAGCATTCTGGGAAGTGTAATGTCCACACAAAATGTTGAACAATCATTCCATGTCATCCCCATGTTTCTGGGTTAACTTATTAGTTTTCAAAGCACCTGAAACATTGTAGGTCTGACTGGATATTCCTACAGTTCATGCAGTTTGTTTCCACTGTTGTGTTAGTCATAAGTTAAGCAAATATCATCTTCTAGAGGACGTGTTGGTCAGAGTTATCCCAAAGTTGCAAGATTGAGTTTATAGAAGTAGAATCTGTAGGCCTATCCGACAAAATATTTTGCATGCTATTGGCTAATGAAATGATTAGATTATGCAACAAAGTTAATAAGATTACTTTTTTTTTTTTTTTGGTCTTTTTCAGAATCACCCAAGGTCAGGGACTGATGCCTGACAAGACCTCCCGTTTCACCTGTAAGGGCAAGCAGGTGTTCCACTTCATGGGGACCAGCACCTTCTCTGAGTACACCGTGGTGGCAGACATCTCCCTGGCCAAGGTGGACGAGAAGGCTCCAATGGATAAAGTGTGCCTGCTGGGGTGTGGCATCTCCACTGGATACGGAGCCGTCCTGAACACTGCCAAGGTAAAAACCCTAGAGATGAAATGCATGTAGCTAGGGCTGTGCGATATATCGAATATACGAAATTATCTCCGAAATAGATTTGTGAGATACATAAAATTATTATATCGTATGTATCGAGTATTTTATGGTCATCTGTTTTTTTTTTCAAGCAGCAGCCGAGACTCGTCTTGCTTTCATGTTTAAAATGTTCTGGTGGCTTTCTCCTTTCCCCTCAGGCAGTAACGCGAGTGAGGGGTTAAAAAAACGCACACTCTCATCAAACACTCACCAACCAATCCCGCGCGACATCTAGGTGCGGAACGGAGGGAACTTCATTTTGCAATTTCTTTCGGTTTGCAGGCAGCGCGAACACTAGCTGTCGTACAGTATACCTACCTAATGCAATAGAACATGGAAGCGGACGAACAGCTTGTTCCTAAACGAGGCAATAAGGGATCAGTAATCCGGAAGTTTTATGGATATCGGGAACGTGGAGCAGGTAACCCCAATATGCAAAGTGTGCAAAAAAACTCCCGACGAAAGGCAGCAGCACCACAAACATGTTTCACCACCCCAAAACCTACCCAGCAGAGTATGCAGAGTCCGTCAAACTCCGAACAGCATGCACACCTGCTAAAACCCCTAAACCAGCCCAGTTGAAAATTGTGCAGGTAGAAATATGTTGTGCAGATCTCTCTCTCTCTCTCGCTCTCTTTCTCTCTCACACATACACGCGCGCACACACAAGGCTAAATGTGTGTCGTTGTAGTTAATGCCACACACGTCATTTTCTGGGAGATCTACCTCTATATTTTTAAAAGTAATTTAATGAAAGCACTTGTCTCTCAGGATTTCTACTCGAGTTTGCACTTTTTGGTTTTTGCACAGTTCTGGGCAGCTCTGTTTGCATTTATCACTTTGCTGTAATTTTGAAGATTGTTTTTGCACTTTGTGCTTTATTTGAAAAAAAAAAAAACAGTCTTATTTCAACTCAATTGTGGTTAATCACTATGAAAATCTTAAATGTTTTCCTGGATACCACCTTTAAAGTTAACCATGAATGGTATGTAATCGGCCGGGATTGTAGTGATAACAGTAAAAAGTAAAAGTGTGATTTCATAGGGTCCTATAAAGGATATTTCAAAATATCGAGATATATATCGTATATCGTGAAATGGAGAAAATGTATTGGGATATTAATTTTTTCCCATATCGCACAGCTCTACATGTAGCCTATAGCTGTTGGTGCACAGGCTGGCTCATTACTTACCTGCTCTACTTGTGTATATGTGCATGAACTCGCCAATGAGTGTTAACTAGCATTTTTTGCCACACACTGAATATTTTAAAAACTACAGTAGAGTCGAGTTAAGTAATCAGGCACATATTTACTCTTGATTAGTTTACCACAGACAGTATTTTTTGCCCAAATGGAAATCTGATTGAATCCGGTAAAGCTTAGTGAATTGTAAGTGTCCTTGTCCAGAACTAGTGTTATATCTTTTTGACCGTGTGTGTGTGTGTGTGTTAGGTAGAGTCTGGCTCAACCTGTGCCGTTTTCGGGCTTGGAGCTGTCGGTCTTGCTGTCGTCATGGGCTGCAAGGCAGTTGGAGCCTCCAGGATCATTGGCATTGACATCAACCCCGAGAAGTTTGAGGTGGCGAAGCAGTTTGGGGTGACTGAGTGTGTGAACCCCAAAGATCACAGCAAGCCCATCCAGGAAGTGCTGGTTGAAATGACTGATGGGGGATTGGACTACACCTTTGAGTGCATCGGCAACGTTGGGATTATGGTTAGTTTTTGAAATGCCATCCAAGACACCATTGAAGCACAATGGCAATTGTTTATCTTTGGCAGCAGGGCCTTTGGTACATACGCAAGGTTCTGCATGCCTTAGCTAGCTAGTTTTACACCAAAAATGTAACTGCTATTTTAAAGTTTTCAATAAAAAAACTCTTAGATGTTATGAAACTCTAGAGAGATGGTAAGGCTTGTTGAGTGTGCTGTGTTTAGACTATAATGAAGTAGACTTGTTCACTGGTTCTGGTTGTCTCTGATCAGACCATGTGTTGTGGTTTCAGAGGGCTGCCCTGGAGGCCTGTCATAAGGGCTGGGGCACCAGCGTGATCATCGGAGTGGCAGGAGCCGGGCAGGAGATCTCCACCAGACCATTTCAGCTGGTCACCGGACGTACCTGGAAGGGAACTGCTTTCGGAGGTGAGGGTTTAGCTTCACCTGGTTGTTCTCCTCAGGAGCGATGTGAGGAGACACTGAAAGCTAACTTATTGACCCGCCATCCCTAATTGGCCAAACAGCTCCTCTTGCAGTGATTTACACATGTGAAGGTGGTACATTTAATGCTAGTGTTAAAATGTAATGAAGTAAAAAAATTCGGTTAGAGAAAACAAATATTACCATCATTGCAGTGTGCCCAGGAATCGGGTATCTGTGCACACAGTAGTTGTACATCAGTTTGGGAAAAGTCATTTAAAAGAAGGACAAATGTGAAAGAAGAAAGCGTTTTTGTGTAAATTGTACAAATGTTGGCCTTATTGAGAATGGGTTATTAAGGGTGAAATGAAAGGCTCTTGAAGGCTGTTGATCACCCATGTTAAGTATAGAAGCTCTCAAGGTTTATAATATATATAATATATATATACCTGCCTCCAGGCTGGAAGAGTGTGGAGAGTGTTCCAAAGCTTGTGAATGACTACATGAGCAAGAAGCTGAAGGTGGACGAGTTCGTCACACACACACTCCCCTTCGCTCAGATTAATGAGGCCTTTGATCTTATGCACCACGGAAAGAGGTAAGCTTCTCAAGGTTAAAAAAATAAAGATTTTTTTTCTGTCTTGTTCGCTACTTAATTGAGTTTTGTGATTTTATTATCTTTTGCTTGCAGTATTCGTGTAGGCCTTGTTCACTGTTAGAGCTGTGTGCCTCAATAAATTAGCATTTCTAAAGTTCCAATATATCTTTTTATATTTCGTTCTTATTTTCTCATTTCAGCCTCCGCGCTGTCCTGAACCTCTGAAGTGGCTACAGACAGAGACCGGTGTTTCCTGTCAGCCCTTTTTTTTGTTAGTTTTGTTTGTTCTGCTTTCCATCCCGCAGCACTTACCCAGTGTGCAATTAAGATGCCGTCCTTTTGGCAACTATCTTAGTTTCTTTTTGTTTAATGTTTACATCGAGGCACAGCTGTTACAATCACGAACCATTAAATTTGACTAAGAAAAGCAAAGGTTTTTGTTGTCTTTCTTAAAGCTGTTGGCTTAAGTTGGACAGTATAAGACACAATACAAATGACATGCAGCAAATGGTTATGATTCTGTTACTATAGTGACATTAAGATTTCTACTCCACTGTTTAAAGTTAAGAGGTGAAACATGGAACTATGGAAAGCACCTGTGCTGTTTATCTGGACGGTTCTATTGCACTAAGTTTTGAAAGTAATGAAGTGATGCAGCATGTGCAAATAGTTAGCAACAAAGGTTGTTTACTTTTTAATGAGCATTTACAACCAGCATCAATTTGCAGGACACTCGGTCCATTAAAGAACTGGAAAATGCACAGTGCTGCTAGGTCAGTGTACTTGCCTGTAATGTACAATGCGTTTTATATGACAAAGTGCTGGTCATTACCTCTCATTAGATTAGAAGTACTTTTACATTGCTGTTACTGGCTGCTAGATAACTTTGGATAAAAGGGGCCAATACACGTCATCACATGTCCGCCTACTTCCTGTGGTTGCCAAAGTTGCTTTCACAAATCCCTCAACGTTTTTTTTCTCAGCGACAGAAAGCATTGTATGGGGTCGGCATTAGTATTGGAGCTGGACGTGAGAAGGCTGCTTTGGACAGAAGACACTAACCACCGCCACTGGTCTAAACACAACTCTTGCTGCTGGGTCTTCGACCACAACCTAATACCGAAAGAGAAACAAAGAATACCCTCCACTTATAGCTGGAAGGTAATGTGGAACGTGTCACAGAAAAGAAATAAAAAGGCAACCACTCCTTCAGATTTGTATCTGATGTGGCAGTCAGGTACTTTTCCATAGAGTTTAGGAGGATTTTTATCTCAACCTGGTAACATCACACACGCCCAAGAGCCGGGCAATGACTAACCGTTGTGTACTTTATTAACCCGAAGTATAGTGAACTTGAGTGATTGTTCCGGAGTATTCGCAGGGTATAGCTGGTCTGCCTGCAACAACGAGCTCGCATTTTGTCCAAGCCCTCTCTGCACAAGTACATTATGGCAACTGCGGGAAAGGTAAGGGACATTTTGTCATCTCTTTGGTCACTATAACTTGCATATGATTATGGGTATGCATACATTGGAGCACATGATGTCTTGTGACTAGCAACAATGTGCTACAAGTCAAAGTTTAAAACTATACGTATAACACATGGCAAAATCTTGCCTTTGTGATGGCTATTTCTGTCTTTTCTTTTTTTAGTGCATAATCTGTGCGGTAAAGTCATTGCCTCTGTGTAAGATTCTGAATAACTGCAATAAAAGAATGCATATTAAAGGCTGTGAAGTGCAAGGTCACATTAGCAGAAATGATGGCAGGAATTTAAAAGTTGGGATAGATGGACCCTACGGGATACTTACGGAGTTGTAGTATTTTGACCTGCAGTGGGGCCGGATTGAGAAAAGCTTACATGTAAATGTAGTGAGGCTGCGTTGTGTTCCGTGCGCAAGGCATGACAGCAGAGTCGGTGATAATCATTCAGGTTCGCTCCTGTCAGTTCTGGCTTACATCATAGTCAAACTTTGAGTTGTGGGTTAAAAGTCCTCTGGTTCAGTCTCTGCTGCAGAAAAGACAGAAAGACAGAATTCCACAGTGTATGGTTAAAATGGAAAAATGGTAACTTAATTATTCGCCTCACAGTTGAACTGCACCCCTCAACCACACCCACTTAACGTGTTTGAAAAAAAGGCTTAAAAATAGGTGGGGAGGCTTAAGGTGTCTGAGGAAAGAACGATTAGTTTGTAAGGGTAGGAGCAGGCTTCACTCAGACAATTTTACTCGCTTTTGGAGTGCTCCCCAAACATTAATATAATTGAAAGACAAGAAAAGAAGCCATTTATTCACACATACGTTTGATATACGTATGTGTTACTGGTCCAACTAGCATAATACACTTCAGTTACTGTCAAGATGTCAAGAAGCCCATATGTGATTAGAGGTGCCACTCCAGATCTGTAAAACCTATGTGTATGTGTAGTACACATTATTGTTTTGAATAGTGTATGTTCTGACGCATTTGAAGCTGTGGATGGCAAAGACAGCAAGGACTGAGATCATTGTGATTTTCTGTCCACGAACAGGTGATACCCTATGAGCGATATTAAAAAGTTAGTGCACCCTATAATCATTTTTTTTGGGGGGGGGGGGGGGGGGCTTTTAACTTAGTGATATGGCTGGCATGTCGACATATAATTACTGGTGTTAATGTCAGTAAAAAATGCTTTTATAGCTAAAAACTTTGTGTGGCATTTTAAAGCTTAAAATAGCAATGCATAGCATCAAGCACCATCTCTAATAATGTGTATGTCATTCATCAATGCACGTGTCTGAAATACATTTACACATAATGGATTATTTAACTTCATTGCTTCAGGGTGATTAAATGCAGGGCAGGGGACGGCTGTAGAGTAATTGCACCTGCGCCTCTCCCCCAGGTGATCACCTGCAAGGCGGCGGTGGCGTGGGAGGCTGGGAAGCCCCTGTCCATAGAAGAGGTGGAGGTGGCTTCACCCAAAGCCCATGAAGTTCGCATTAAGGTGAATGTGGACTTTTTCTAATGATGACTGTGTGACTAATCACTGTTCTTTGATGTTAAAGAGTAAACAGTGCTTAAATATGGCCATATTATCATTCAGCAATAATAAACTGTACATTTACCATTAAGGGTGCAGCACATACTATAGATAACTACAGTACACGATACATATCCTAACCATTAATTTTACCGGAATGATCGTGTGCATAGATGTAAAATGCACAGGCAATTGCTCATATACTTTGTACAAACAGACCGTTTTGTATATAAAGGTTTTATGTTTGCAGTTTTTCTCTGACACATCGCCAAGGCAGACAGTGTAATATGTACACAGACAAAGGCTTCTCTTAATAACAGTAATGGCCTGCTGTCACTCTACATTCACAAACACAAGCTATGTCGGTTGTGTGGCAATGGTTTGGTTATGGCCACATTGATTGAGCAAATAAAGCCAGTCTGTGAGATATGTTGGCAGTCTATGTACTTAGAGAGATTTTAATTAACATGCTCTCAAACTGGCAGTATCAGGAGAAAAATCATTATCGGACAATATGAGAAAATATATCGCAATCTTTTTTTTTGCCATATTGCCCAGGCCCACTATGAACAAGCAGTTACAAACACAATCTATGAACAAGCAAACACAATCTATGAACAAGCAAACACAAACTATAAAAAAGCATTCACAAACTCAAAATGTACAAACACAATATGTTACTCCAGATCCACTTTACTGCGGTGTGCCACACCGATGCCTACACCCTGAGTGGGGCCGACCCCGAAGGCCTCTTCCCCGTCATCCTGGGACACGAGGGGGCTGGCACCGTGGAAAGTGTGGGAGAGGGCGTCACCAACTTCAAACCAGGTCTGCCATAACAAATCAAAATATGTGTGTTACGTGTGATTGTAGAGAATAAAGACATTTTGTTCTTATTTATTTCACCAGAATAGTTTCATTATTATCACCAGAATAGTTTCATGTGTTGCTAGATTGAATAAGTAAAATTTCAATAGCCTATGTTCTACAAATGAATTTCCATTAGTTGTTTTCTGGGTGAGCTAGATGTGTGTGTTGCTGATGTGTAGCTCTGTAACATACTAAAGAACAAAACAAACACATGTACAACAAACACATTATGAATATAGCACAACATAGGAAAGAGCAGTCGGCCTTCTACAAACAGCGTGCCAGCGTAGCTAACTTCTGAAATGAAAAACTAGTTAGCTGACAGTAATGTAATGATAAAATCAGAAACAAATCATAAGTCAAAATACATAATATGCAATACAACTGTAAAATTAAATATGAATGGTTTTCTCTCTCTTTATTCTTTTGACCAGGCGACGCTGTAATACCTCTGTATGTGCCTCAATGTGGAGAGTGCAAGTTCTGTAAAAACCCCAAGACAAATCTGTGTCAGAAAATCAGGTACGTTTTGGTCTGGTTCATTCCAAATTTCACTGTCTGGTGATTTATTATATTTCTTGCCTCTTAAATGTAAACTATACAGTGAATAAAGTAAGTCCATACAACATTAGTGTACCTGACAGAACTAAAACATATTTGTTCAATATTGTCATTTGTGAATGCTTGCAAATTACTATAGAACTTTGCTAACAGCGTTGGCAAGTTGTCCTGATAAGAACTTCACGCCATCTCCACAGAATCACCCAGGGCCAGGGACTGATGCCTGACAAGACCTCTCGTTTCACCTGTAAGGGCAAGCAGTTATTCCACTTCATGGGGACCAGCACCTTCTCTGAGTACACCGTGGTGGCAGACATCTCCCTGGCCAAGGTGGACGAGAAGGCTCCACTGGATAAAGTGTGCCTGCTGGGGTGTGGCATCTCCACTGGATACGGAGCAGCACTTAACACAGCTGGGGTCAGGAACATATAACATATTGGTTTATCACAGTCTTGTCTATTCTTTATATTGCTTTTTTTTGTTGAAAACCACTCATTGACTTTGTTGTATTCTCATCTTCTTTGTTTTAAAATTGTGATGTTTGTTTGTTTGTTTGTTTTATCCCTGTAGAGGATATGATAAGGGGAAAAACAAACTTGGAATACAAAAAGATGCCAGAAATGGGACATCGCAAATAAGCTGATTTCCCAAAATAGTGGCGTGTTGTTATGCTCTATTAAATAGCTCAGCAATCTGTTAAGAAGACACAACTGTCAGTAGAAAAATCGCTTATAAGTTTATCTAGTACCTTAAAATAATTTTGTCTTCTTGTGTCCCTTATGTTTTACTGAAAGGTGGAACCTGGAACCACATGTGCTGTGTTTGGTCTTGGTGCCGTGGGTCTTGCAGTCATAATGGGCTGTAAAGTAGCAGGTGCGTCAAGGATCATTGCCATTGATCTTAACCCATCAAAATTTGAAAGTGCCAAAGGCTTTGGGGCCACCGAGTGTGTGAACCCTAAAGATCACAGCAAGCCCATCCAGGAAGTGCTGGTTGAGATGACTGACGGAGGGGTGGACTACTCCTTTGAGTGCATCGGGAATGTCGGAGTCATGGTGAGACATTTTCTTTTACAAACACAGCCTTTAGTGGCTTGAGATATTTACATTAGCTTGTATTCACCCAACAGATACCTTTAATCATTGTGATGCCAATGGCATGTTATGAGTGTGTGTGCTCTGCAAAATGTGAAAAGAACAAAGACGTCAATAATGAAATAATAATGGGCTTCCCATTACCTTCCCACATTACCTTTCCTTATCTGTTAGACCACAGCAATGTACAGTCTGAACTCCTAAAAATGATCACAAATGAAACAACACATTCATTCCCCTGAATGGATAACAAAATGGTCTATGGATTTGTACAGAAATCCTATCTGAAAGCAATCCAGTACTTACAATTGATAGCAACATGTGAATGGGTTGTGATTTCAGAGGGCTGCCCTGGAGGTCTGTCATAAGGGCTGGGGCACCAGCGTTATCCTTGGCGTGGCAGGAGCCGGGCAGGAGATCTCCACCAGACCATTCCAGCTGGTCACCGGACGTACCTGGAAAGGGTCTGCTTTTGGAGGTCAGTGCCAACGTTTGTGCCTGAAGGACAGTGTCGTACACAGTAAGCGTCAATACAAACGTGAAGGAAGTGAGGACAAGTGAGAATTAGGCAAGCAAATATAATGTGTTGTGTGTTGTTTAACAATACTGCAGACTTAATGAAAGAGAATTACTATACCACTATGCCAATAATAATTAATTCAGACATAGAATGAATGAAAGTAATGCAAATCATCTTATTCTTGGAGAGTGTAAATGTCATCATCTTAGACAGTACGGTGCAGTATTTTGTCACTGAAGTCCCTGATTTGGTATTTGTTAAGTGTATTTTGCACAGATATATATTTTTATTATTATTTTCAATGTTATATGAAGATGGTGTAGGTGATGTACAATGGAAGCATTTTACATTATGTTCCCCAAAACCCCATTAGCTATGACTACATGTGACATGTATTCAAGAACCACAACAACAACAGCAAAAAGAAAAGAACAGAAATCATCTGTGACAGAGGCTCAAATAACACTGCCCAGTCATTGCTTTTAAACCACTTGAAAGCATTAAATGGCCTCCCTGCTGGTCTAAATACTTACTGTGTGATTCCTATTGCACATACTCAGCCCAAAAGCAAAAAGATATAAGATTATTTTTCTCCAACGTACACTTTCAAAAATCATTGAATTCTTGCAAACATTTCCATCATTAAGGTGTTTACGTCTTTTAAGGCAGTACAGTCCATCCTGTCTCTGTGCAAGTGTTTTAATGTAAACAGGTTATGTATTTTATTTATGATTTGTAAAATTATGTAAATTGTTAAGGTATTTATTGTTAATGTATTTATTCTACTGCCACATTGGCCAGGTCTCCCTAATAAATTAGGTCTTTTTTGACAAATAAGATCTTAAATTAAAATGAGATATTTGATCAATATGGAACTGATCAGAGGTCAGTAAACATAAGTAAATCTATTTACTTAATATATAAAATAATAAGTGTATGTGCATGTATATACCCCTCCAGGCTGGAAGAGTGTGGAGAGTGTTCCTAGGCTTGTGAACGACTACATGAGCAAGAAGCTGAAGGTGGACGAGTTCATCACACACACACTCCCCTTCGCTCAGGTTAATGAGGCCTTTGATCTCATGCATCGCGGAGAGAGGTAAGGTTGTATAATGGATCTCTGTTGTTGTTGGCAGAATTTCATATGCTTTTGGTAATGCACCTTGTTACACTGTTTTATCATTAACGAATAGTGACACTGTCTTTTGTTCTGCCTTAGTCTGCGTGCTGTGCTGAATTTCTGAAGAACGTGACCCTGCCTGCCATCAAGTCTCTCCTTCCTGTGGCCAGATATTTAGTATTCTGAAAAGTGAAAATGTTCTGATGGCCTTGCTGGTTGTACCATGTCTGTTGGTTGTTTAAGAACTATTAAAGAAAACCAGTGCATTTGGATTGCAGCTTGTTGTACTTATTTGTTACCATGGAATCTGTACTTTCAAACATTAAAAGCAGTGAGTTGAATGAGCTGGCTCAGATACTGGGTTGGCAAAAGATTCAATGATTTAAACTAAACAGGAAAAGAGCATGTTGGTGGTCTATACTCTCTCACACACACACACACACACATACACACACATACAAACAACAACAGCAACAACCAAACTAGACTAGTTGTTTTAACAAAAACAGTTATTTCGTCCTGCACATATTGGAATGAAGATGCCCTCTAGTGTTAACATGCAGAATGTAAATCAAAAAGAATTTGCCATAGTAGCAGTGCTTTAGTGATTTTTTTTTAAACACACACGAACAGGCATACAGACACGGGTATGTGCTGCGGGCTATATGATGCGACACATTTTACGATAAATAATTATTGAATAACTTATATACATAAGTTCATAGCATATCCAGGATTTTGCTATTTCCTATTGGTAGTGTTGGTAACCCTCAATGTTGTGGACTCCAAATGAAATCGCATTCATATGATTTTTTTATACTTATTTATATTGTATTACTGTAAGTTCTGCAAGTAGAACAACCTTGGCCTAGAGCGGCCGGTCTCCCTCGCCGGGGGAAAAACTAAAGCCGACTTCACTGCCAAAGTTGGGGTTGTCACGTTGAAAGGCACAGTACGATCCTGGACCCCTGTCATCCAATCAGCTTTTATTTTCACGCCACAGTTGGCTAGTCAGATATTTAGAAGATGGCGACTGCGGAACCGGTGAGTCTTGCCTCTAGTGATTTTACTATATTATTTGGAAATCTTATGTAGATTTTCTGTTACAACATGGTTAGGAGGCGCCACAGCTATTAAAATGTTCTAGTTAGACAGAAGAGTCAAGCAGCCATTGCTTGAAAGGAAATACTTTCTGAAGAGGCGTAATACAGTTCTTCGTGGGCTTGGGCTGTGGGCAGTTATCCGCCGTAGTATGGAGACCTGACAGCAACGTTAGCTAGTGTAGATAGACCATTTGTACTTTTTGCCCGGCGACAGCGATTCATTTTAGTATGCGAGTTGTTGATTTGCCCTTAGCTAGCTGAGAGGTTGGTAATCAGCTAGTCGTAGTAAGATTTTAATTCATTCTCCGAGTTCAGAACATAGTTGAGTAACGCCTGCTAGCGCGCTAGCGCGCGTGCTAATCTTTTCCTTATGTTGTCAACAGATGTGTCATTGATTAGTTATACCCGTAGTTACTTCAGTTAGGCTTCTTGATTGGCTTATTGCCTTTGCTTAGGTAAAATAGCTAAGTACTAGTTTTTGAGAGCTCACAGTTTGTTCAAACCGGCCAGTGCAGTACTTTTGAGATGTTAAGTTGCTCAAACTGAATTAGTTTTTCTTGTAAAACCAGTAGCGCCTTTTTTCTGAATTGGACATCAAATTAGCTGATCTTAACACGTCGGACTTTTATGTTACAATGTAACATGCATTAATGTAAATTACCGGTACTACACTTTTGAACAGCATCAGTACGACAAAATTGGTCCACGTTATCTCGGCAAATTATTAACCAGGGCACACATTGCTCAATATTACAAGGACACGCAAGCGTGCTAATAATATAGATTGTCCTTCTACACCCCAACTTTGAATATGTGATCTGTCTATTGAAACTCAAAGTAGTAGTATGTGGCATATATGCAATTAAACTGGCATAGTTTTTTCCCCCCAAACTATTCATCGATCTTGTGTTCGTGGTAATCTTGTTGCATGCATGAAACTCAATACGATGATGACTAATGACACACACAGCTCAGTCCAAATACAGTTAGTCCAAATTCACACTCGACGACGAAGTGAAAAGTGATGTGAGAAACTAACTAAGGTAGTCTACTACACCGTCCCCGCCCACTCCGCACCACTCAATTTGTTGGTCTGTCATAGTGCGATTGTTGTGGAACCGATGAAGGAACAGGTAGCACAGTATTGCTGAAAGACGAAAGGCTTCGTTTTACACATATCTAATCTTCAAACGTAGCCATTCAGTGCATTGTTTTGCAGAAGTTATAGGAGGACTGTTTATATCAGGGTCGTCTTTTTTTGCCCTCACAGGAACCCATTTCTAATCCTTCAAATTCTGAAGAAGACAAGAGTGAAGTAACTGGACAAGAAGTTGTAAACCCTGAAGATTACATCAAGCATCCTCTGCAGAACAGGTTTTAAACACCTTCACTCCCGTCTTATGTTATGCCAGCCCAACAAAACAGTCAGGTGGCTTTGTTGCAGTCGAGCTTTTTGGTGAACTTTGAGTGTTTTTTCCAGGACATTTTTCACTGCATGTGAGAGGACAGCTTTGACTTATCTTTTGCCAACTTGCCCATTTGTTAAATTGGTTTTGTTGTGTGTGTTGGCTTGCAAACATGCATTTTCACATTACTAACACTCCAGTCCTAGCTTTGCAATTCATGACAACGAAAAGTTTATTTTCTATGACAAGTTTGTCTTGTTTTGGTTTTCCTGACAGATGGGCTCTTTGGTTCTTCAAAAATGACAAGAGCAAAACATGGCAAGCCAACCTGCGCCTCATCTCAAAGTTTGACACAGTAGAGGATTTCTGGGCGTAAGTGTCATCAGAACTTTAGCTTGACAGCTGTTCCAAATGAGAATGTGACATACAGATGGAATCTCTGACCAGAGTTGCGCTTGTAATGCTGTTTGAATCCACTGTGTAACTGGCCTAGCGTGTCACAGTGGAATCAGACTGCAGAGAAATCAGTACAGTGCTGTTACACCCTCTAAGGCTTTCTCATTATTTTATACTTAGTTCGTTTAATTTACACATCCAGTTTAGTGATTTTTCTATTAGTAAACACAATGCGGTAAACACTTTTAAAAGAAGAGTCCTGTCACTTTGCTGCTTGGGATATGAACCTCTGTTGATGTTAGGGGGGTGGGGGGGGGGCATTACATAAAGCGAGGTGTATGGGCTAATTGTATAGAAGAGTTTTCTAAGCTATTAGCTTGGAACAGGGGCTGACTGCTCCGCCTTCATCTCTTCACTCAGGCTTTATAATCACATTCAGCTGTCAAGTAACCTGATGTCTGGCTGTGACTACTCCCTCTTCAAGGTAAGCATATAGCTTTCCACATCAAAAACAGAACAGATTTCATGAGATTGGGCCTTGCTGTGTCCAACAATGCTTGAGCCCATGTCAGTCCCATGAGAGGAAATCCTTTATCCCTTTGCAGCTTTACTGAGGCATGCCTGCCAAAATTAGCTACCCTGTAAATAAGATGTGTTTGTACACACAGAACAGCATTTGGTACAAGTGCACGTAACACATGTCACATGATGGTGGCAAGATGGATATTGGACAAATGTGTCACATATTCTGATGTCTGTGAAGCTTCCTATTTCTGTAGCTGCCACCCAGTCACCTGAGCACTTAAGTAGCAATTTCTCACTTTGCCTGCCAGTGCAATTGAACACCACAGTGTTTATACCAGCACCTATTCTAACAGTTAGTGTGTGCATTTTCTGTTTATGTATACCACTGTTAATGCATATGGGGCTCTGTGCATTGGGTGCATGGAGTTTTGCAGTAGTTGTGGATGGTGCTGCCTTTCAGGGTTCTTTTAAGAGCCAGGCTGAAGGTCATGAGTTTTAGATTTCTGACCCCAGCCTGAGGTCAACACACAACCCCTGCAAGGGCCACTAGGCAAAGATGATATCATGAGGTGTCACAGTCTAAACCGTTCACCTGCTGGTTAGAGCTGGACATTTTTAATCAAAGGTGAACAACCAACTAACGTACCCTTCTCACGCGATGTGATCATCAGCTGTGGATAGATGTCAGAGCCACTGTTGCCATAGTAATGGCTCATAAGGTGACAGTTTTTTGGGACTGTGAAAAAGGTTCCTAAGCAACAGCATGGTTACAGTGCAAAGCTGCTCGTGAGGTGGCACACTCTGTCATAAAATACACTGTCTGCTTGCAGGAGAAAACAGCATGCCAGTGTCTCATGGGAATACTTTGTTTAAAACACAGAACATGCCCAGCTGGAAAATGTTGTTCTGTTAAAGAGCTAGAGTCTAAAAGCTTTGGAAATGACTGGTTTGCTTGTGAGCAATTATACCTCCCAAATCCTTGAAAATGTGCTGATACTTGTTAAAAAATGTCCAAGCAAATGGGCATCATTTTTTTCTTTATTCAGCATGTGTAACTTAACGTGTAATGTGAAAATGTTAACATCTGAAACAACATTATTGCTGACACAGTCTGCCAAAGAGGAGTAAAAATGACCATCCCTCTTGACGCAGTGTAATTGTAGCCCTCCAGAGGGGGTCTTTAAAAGACTTGTGGCTGTTATTCAGCATAGACCATAAAGGAAAGCCTGTCCTTCTGGCACCAGTGTCTGACCAGCAAGAACAGACATGCAGGGCATGCTAGCCCATATGTGTCGGACAAGTGTTGTTTGTATGGCCATTTGGTCTATAGAACCGGTGCTGTCTGTGTCGACTCATTGAGACCGCATGTGTGGGATCGGTGCTGTCTGTGTTTACTCTTGGGCCTCCTCCTGACCTCTGCCCTCTGTGTGCAGGACGGGATCGAGCCCATGTGGGAGGATGAGCGGAACAAGCGTGGCGGCCGCTGGCTCATTACACTGTCCAAACAGCAGCGACGTTCCGACCTGGACCGCTTCTGGCTAGAGACGGTGAGGACACACACACACACGGACGGACACACACACACACACACACACACCCTGCACATAGTTATAGATGTGCATATGCAGACTTGAACAGACTTTTTTCAAGGAGACATAGGCATAGTATGAGCACAAACAGACACAGACATGCACATACAGACAGTCAGTCAGATGCACACAGAAGTACAAACATATGTGAATATATGTGAATATATATGCAAACCCATTTGCCCCCACAGCCAACAATCAGTATTGGTTTAACCTACATACGCTCACCACATGTTTAACGTAATGTGGTTCAGATTTACACACGCTCTCCTTTCACTTACATGTGATGTGTAAGGAGGCATGAATAGACCCTTTATGAACTCACACCATACCTTTTCCTTTCTTTCCATTCTCCCCCTTCTTTCTATCCATCCCTCCTAATCCTACACACTCCCATACACACACACACACACACACGCACGCACGCGCACACACAAACGCACGCACACATGTATACACATCAACAGACACACACAAATATACACATGTATGTGTGTGCCCACACACTCACACAAACCAACATGCGTGCCTCTACTGGCAGTAACCAACTCTTTCACTGAAATGTTGCACTGAATAAGAAGATTACTCCTCCGTGAACAAAACCATTTGTTCTGTGTTCTTCCCCACCTTCTGGGGGCGCAGTTGTGGCCTAGTGGTTAGACAGTTGGTCTTGGGATCGGAGGGTTGCAGGTTCGAATCCTGTTCCAGTAGGAAGAATGGGGATGGGGGAGTAAAACAACCAGTGCTCTCCTGCACCCTTATCCATGGCTGAAGTGCCCTTGAGCAAGGCATCTAACCCCACACTGCTCCAGGGACTGTAACGGCAACCCTGTACCTAAATAACTGTAAGTTGCTATGGATAAGTGCGTCAGCTAAGTGTAATGTAATGTAAATGTAATGTAATCTTCAAAAGCTCACTGAGTTAGTTCTTTGTCCCTCATCATCTTCAAAAAATCTCACTGTGTCAGTGGTGTGTGCTGTTTTGTGTGTCACAGCTGTTGTGTGTGTCACAGCTATTTTGTGTGTCCCTCTTCAGCTCCTGTGTCTGGTGGGCGAGGCCTTCGACGACCACAGCGATGACGTGTGTGGAGCCGTGGTCAACATCAGGACGAAAGGGGACAAGATTGCCATCTGGACGACAGACTACGAGAACAAAGAAGCAGTGACACACATAGGGTAAGCTCAAACTGTGGAGAGTGCAGTATCCTCTTTATACATCACGTAGTCAGAAAACGATTCATTTCAACATTTATATGTAATCTCCACACATATTGTGTGTGCGCTTGTTTATATAAATGTAAGGGGTAATGTGCATAGAGAAGGTAAATATACTGTAGTGTTATAAACCTTGGCAGTGATGCAGGACCCTGATGTGATACTCTGAAGGGGTGTGTTCCGTAATGTTGACTGCCCGCTTGTACATTTTCCCACTTATTACATGGCTTTCTGTCATTGTCCATGTCTCTAAAAACCATTTTAGTTTTTAAAAAGGATTATTTTCTCCCACTAAACTTGGTTTAAACATGGTTTGAAATGCAGACTTTACTAATAACATCCTCTGTTTTCCTGCCGCCTCCCTTATCAACAGTGTGATATACATAGCAGTTTAAATTACTACAGACACACACACACATATAATGTTTCATAAATAGGGCTGCCGTAACCTTGGTTAGAATATATAAAGTCGATCCTGTTATGCTTACTGTGAAAAGGAAACATAGTCAGTCTTGTTGGTAGCCTGGTAAACCAATCCCTCGTACTTCATTTCATTTTGTACGGACGGTCTGGCCATGCTGCCATTGACATTGCTGTACTAAGTGCCAGCCAATCCTAGCCAATCAGCGAACAGAGGGAGTGTTCGTGAGCGATGACTTTGACTTTGTGTGCTACATTTCAATTGTAGTGCGTAGGCAGGATAATTGCATGCATAATGACCAGACGTTAGCTATTGGGTAAAGGCATTGACACTTGTTTTCAACTTCAGCAGTCCACACCTCCAGGAAGAAATTCCTTCTCAGTACAGCACTGTCAGACCTTCTGTACAAAATGAAATGAAGTATGAGGGGGTGGTTTACCAGGGTAACTTCTTGGTACAGTGCGTAGCAAAATTGGTGTTTAGTTGAGGAGAGTGGGTCAAGTATACTAAAAACGGCACTATGAAACGCTGTGGGCAAGCCTAGTTTGTTTGGTTGGTCAGTATGTCAGTACCAGGAAGTGACCACCCCCCACCCCCGTCTGTTCCCCCAGGAGGGTATATAAGGAGCGGCTGGGGGTCCATCCCAAGGTGATCATCGGGTACCAGTCACACGCAGACACGGCCACCAAGAGTGGCTCTACCACCAAGAACAAGTTTGTTGTCTGATGGAGGGGCTGTTCAACCTGCCAGGCCCTTTGGGTTTTTGATCTTTTTCCATTTCAGTTGAATGGATTATTAGTGCCTGAGAAAGTGTGTGTGTGTGTGCGCGTGCGTGCGTGCGTGCGTGCGTGCGTGCGCTTGCGCAAGTGAGTGAATGTGTGTCTATATGTGTGTTTGTATGAGTGTGTTCAAATAGGAGTCTGTGTGTTTCAGTTACAATGCCATAGTATTCAAACAGAAACTGAAATGTTGACTTTTACACCGCAAGTGTCAACCAAAGGCAAACAATGGCACGACTGGATAAAATGAACAATGATGATGATTAAAAAAAAAAAATAATAATAATGTTACATCACACAAACCAGCATTTCATTTGAACAAAGTAAATAGATTAATTGAAAAGACAAATTAAATAAGTGCAAGGAAAGGAGGAACACTGGCCATCAGAGCAACATTAGTCTCACAGTATGAACAGCTGTATGAAGTCTTAAAACATGAACAGAATCCGTAGTGCTCAGTAAAAGAACCCACCATCCCTTACATCAGTTTTTATTTTTATTTTTTAAATTTGTATTTTGTGCTTAAGAAAAAAATATGTCTGCATATGTTTCAAACTGTGTAGGCTGACTGTACAGTTTCCGAAACATCAGCATTGCTCAGTATGTGTTAAAAAATGGGGAGTATGACCGTTTTTCCTCTCCAACATAAATATAATCATGCTTCAGTATTGTGCTTTGCTGGGAGCATTCACTATCTGAGTGCAGTCCTGATTTCAGTGCCTTTTTATTTGGAGTCCTGGTCTCTTTGATCACAACTCCCATACCTTCAGTGTAAACCTAAGTTATTTTCTTTTTTACCTAGTTAGTCAGACTATGGCAGACTTTCCCCTTGGTTTTATTTTCTTATTTTGGGTAAGATGCATTTCCTTCAGTCTTTCTTTGTGTCTTCACAGAGTTAGTAACACACTATCTGCAATGTTTACATTCCCAGCTAAGAACATTGACTTATGTTACAGCATTGACTCTGATCTGTGTGTGTGCGTGTGTGTGTGTGCGTGTGTGTGCGTGTGTGTGCGTGTGTGTGTGTGTGTGTGTGTGTAAGAGTGTGTAAGAGTGTGTTTTGAGAAGCCTATCGGGTTGGACATGGGTATGTGGCGATAAAACACTCCTCAGCCCAGCTCCTGCTGACATGTACAAAACATTGAATGTAAATAAACTTGTACAGAGCTAGTTATTGGTGCATTGATTTCTTCCTCTGAAGCAAGCTGTGTTCTGGCCTGAGTATTCACATATAGCCCCACTAGTATCTACAGAGGCCTGATAAGAGTCGTGATATTGATGTTTGAATGGGTTGTAATGGATAATTCTGAACACCAGAGGGAGCACTTCTGGCCAAAAAAATAAATAAAACCTCCCAAACCACAATGTCACAATGTGGCGTATCTTTAAAATGACCAGCAAAAAGTGTGACAGTGGGATAAATACAATCATTCTAATGTGTTAATTCTACAGAAATACCAAATACCTACACATTCACGTAAAACAAAAGCAGGATAACTACATTAACATGCACAATAACATGATTAAAGGTCGTATGGTTAGTTGGCAAATGCTAACAAAGCTGGGCATCTGAAGGACTTTTGAAAGGTTGTTAGCCTGAAAATCTAGACATGCCTTAGCGACAGCAATTGAAATTTCTATACGGGTACAGTCACAACCTATTGAAGCTCATTGGCTTTTCTCTGAAATCTGGTCGGACTAATCACAAGGATCTAATTCCTGTGGAGAGTCACTGGGTGGGCCTAACACGGTGATGGCAGGGCTGTGATGGTGCACTTGTGTAGTGCTATGGTAAATGGGTTTGTGGCTCTGATTGGTCATAACGCTGTCCTATTGTGTGCAGAAACAGTTTGAAAGACAACCGTTGATTCCGCCCTTTGAATTGTGGCTGGCCTTTCCAGAGTGGCCAGTCCACACAATTTCATGTGGACTGGCTTGTCTGCCTAAAAAGTTGCAGTAACATTCAAAAACTTGACACAGAGAACTCGGTGACCACAGATGTACGGAATAAGAAGTCCCTTTAAAGCATTAGGCTGAGCTGTGCCTGTGAGGGCCAATGTTTACTTCTTCATGACTTCTTCTCCAAACTGAAATCAGAGTAGAGGCCTCTGAGCGATGATCCTTTCCAGCCAAAAAGGAAACCAAAAAATGCTGGTCCATATGTCTGTGAAGATTCTTATTCATCTAGGTCATGGTACACCATGACTAAAGTCAAGGAGCTAAGTTGTAAGCAACTGGACATCTTTTTGGAGCTTGAAGACGTTTCACCTTTCATCCGAAATGCTTCTTCAGTTCTGGCTTGATGATGGGGAACCAGGAGCTATATCTCTGGACCACTGGAGGTGGAGCTGCAGGCCACACCTCTCATCATGTGACAGGGTCACCCAGTTCCTTACAACTCACAACTCTGGTTCACAGTTCACACTTACCTATTATTATTATTATTATTACATTACACTTAGCTGACGCTCTTATCCAGAGCGACTTACAGATACAGTCCCTGGAGCAGTGTGGGGTTAGATGCCTTGCTCAAGGGCATCTCAACCATGGGTAGGGCAGGAATCAAACCAGCAACCTTGCGATTGCAAGACCAACTCCCTAACCACAACGCCACAGCTGCATAGTTAACGTTTAATCGACCTAGATTACCCACATTGGTTTTGACTAAAACCTGTAATCCCTCTGTCTGTAAGACAAGTCACGGGGCCACGTTGACCAAATACATTTGACAAATAAATGCCATGAATAAATACATAAATAAATATCAACCTAAATAAAGGGTAGGCGAATGTTATGCCTCAGAATAACCACATTGGTAAGTTTTGTACTATTATTACTGTGACCAACCCTGCAGAGCCTAGAATTATGCAAATGATACACTGTTCTAGTCCACCCGTTTCTGTGTCAATGTTTGACACAAATAAACAAAGCAATGAGCCAAGATTTTTCTCAACTAAAATGGAGACAAAACAGAAAATCTGGGTTTTGGTAACTGAGTGAAGAGAGTGAATGACTGTACCTAAAGTCTTATGGTTTAAAACCAAAAGAGTCTGAAATGTTGGCATTCCCAAAAGGTGTAGATAGCAATTTTTGCACTATGTTAAGCAAAAATTGTTAAACATATTAGATTATATTATATATTATAGTCAGAATCAAGGGTGTCTGGGTTGTTAAGGTGACCCTTGAACACATAATGACTGAAGGGTCATATAAAAAATGCTTTCTTGTATGGGTGGTGGCTGTTAGAGCCAAATTATACAAAGAACCGGAGACAGTTGAACTCGACTGAAACAAGGCTTTTTAGTGGATTAGCTGAGTGAACTCCTCGTGAATAATGGCGGATCAGAACAAAGACGTCGTGGGTGTAACTACTCGTGACGACCGCCAGAGGGTGTTGACAGCTAAAGGACTGGAAGAAAAACTGCACCATCTCACAACAGCAAGAAGAGGTAAATTAGGACAAATGACAGCAAAATCAAACGAAATAGAGAGGCTCTTGCATAGTGAAAATCTTCCAATTTTCAAAGATGTTAAAAAAGAAATGAAAATTTACAAGAAGTTGTATCAGGAGTTTATTGAATGTAATTGTACAATGTTGCTGTATCTTGACGATGAAGAAAAAGAGGCTGACCAACAGCTGTGGTTTCAGCCTAAGTCAGAACAGTGTTTACAGTTTATAACTAAAGTACAAAATTGGATTGAAGCACAAGCGTGTGACCAAGAGATAACACCAATGGACAGTGTATCTAGGGTGTCAAGGACAACAAGGGTGTCAACTACATCTTCTGCACGAGTCAAGGAAGAAGCCAACAGAGCAGCTCTCATGGCACAAGCAGCGGCTTTAAAAGAAAAACAGATGTTAGAATTGAGAGAAACTGAAATTAAAGCTGCAAAAGAAAGACTGGAAATTGAAACTTGCAGTGTCTACTGCTAAAGTAAAAGTGTATGAAGAATGTGAAGGGCGGCAGTCTCAAGTGAGTGAGACCAAACCAGCAGTAATGCAGCTTATTGATTTCTTCACTGAGGAAGGTAGACATGACAATGTACAAAGCATTTCAGTCAAGCCAAAATACACTGAAAGATCTACAGTCCAGATGAATACTGAATACCTAGGGGCGTCAGCTAGACAGACATCACAGAGATGCTTGCAAAGAATCAACAGCTGTTCCGCTTACCTCGAAGAGATGTGCCAGTGTTCCAGGGTGACCCGCTGGAGTACAGGTCGTTTATGAGAGTGTTCCTCCATACCATTGACTCCAGAACAGATAGCGATGCTGACAAGCTATATTTCCTGGATCAGTATACCAGAGGTGAACCTCGCGACTTAGTGAGGAGCTGTCAGCATATGCCTGAGCAGCGCGGGTATGCAAAGGCTCTGAAGCTGCTTCAAGATAACTATGGAAATGAGTTGAAAGTGGCTACGGCACTAATTGAGAAGGCATCTAAGTGGCCTCAAATTAAGGCTGAAGATGGGAAGGCTTTAAGTGCATTTTCTGTATTCCTGGTGAGCTGTCGTAATGCCATGGAAGATATCGATTATATGGAAGAGATGGATAATCCCACTACCATGAGGACCATAATTTCAAAATTGCCGTTCAAGATAAGAGAGCGATGGAGAGTTTATTCATATGACATTCAGGAGCAGCGACGCAAAAGAGCAAGGTTCACAGAGCTGGTGAAGCAAAGATTATGTCTGACCCACTCTTTGGAGATATTGATGCAGTGTCTACAGAAAAGGTCACAAAGAAATCTCAACAAGGAAACAAATCAAAGAAAGATGGAAAGCATGGAAGTAGTTTTGCTACTAAAGTTGACCAAGTTGGAAATAGCGAGTCAAGCGAGACATCAAAGTCTGATGTGTCACTCAATAGCGCCTTTACAAAACCCTGCATGTTTTGTGAGAAAAATCATACATTGCAAGAGTGTTGCAAGATTAAAGAAAAGGTTCATAGTGACAGAGTGGACTTCTTAAAGAAAAATGGACTTTGCTTTAGTTGCCTAGTAAAGGGTCATCTAAGCAAGGAATGTAAGAAAAAAATGACGTGTGAGGTTTGTTCTCTGAAGCATCCCAGCTTGCTGCACTTTTCCTCTAAGGAGAAAGATGCAAAGGAGAAGCCAGTTGGAACTGAGGCCAGCAAAGGCAGTGCTGCCAGTGTACCAGCTGATGTTTCCAAAGACAAAGAGACAAGTGCCTGTACTGGGGCTGGAGACAATTGTGTGCTTGCCATTGTGCCTGTTAGAGTGAAAGCCAGTAAGAGTGACAAGACTGTTGAGGTTTATGCATTCATGGACCCTGGCAGCTCTGCGTCATTTTACACGGAAGCTTTGGCACGGCAGCTGAATGTGCAAGGCAGACGAACTGAACTCATGTTGAGCACCATCAATTCCAAAAGCAAGGTAGAGAGCTATGTTCTCACAGATTTGGAGGTTAGCAGCCTTGAAGACAACAACTTCATTGCACTGTCAAAGGTCTTCACACAGAAGAGTATTCCTGTGTCTAGGGAGAACATCCCACTTCAGACAGAGATTGACAAATGGCTATACCTCAGTGAAGTGAGGCTGCCTCAGATCGATGCTGGAGTGGAACTTCTGATTAGAACCAAAGAATACACCATCTTGGAGCCATGGAAAGTGATCCCAAGTAAGGACAATGGACCATATGCTGTGAAAACAGCACTTGGATGGATCCTGAATGGGCCACTTAGAGGGACAGACACTGCAGCCGATGATTGTGCACAACCACTCGCTGCTGTGAATAGAATAGCCATAGATAATGTGGACCATATGCTTATACAACAGTATAATCATGATTTTCCTGAGCGCCACTGTGATGAAAGATCGGAAATGTCTCAAGAGGACCACAAATTCATGGAGTCTGTGTCTAGTTCTGCCTGTCTTATGGATGGACATTACTACATAAGTCTGCCTATGAAGAAGTTGTGCGTCCAAATGCCAAACAACCGCAGTTCAATGCTACAGCGTGCGTTAAACCTCAAGAACAAACTGAAAAAGAATCCTGTGTTCCATGAAGAATATACTGCTTTTATGAATGACATGTTGAGCAAGGGATATGCTGTTGAGGTTCCTACGACACAACTGAACCGCCCTGATGGAAAAATGTGGTATATTCCTCACCACGGGGTATATCACCCACAAAAGAAGAAGCTCCGTGTGGTCTTCGACTGCGCAGCCAGCTATCAGGGAATCTCATTAAATAGTGAGTTACTACAGGGACCGGATTTAACGAACTCACTAATTGGAGTGCTACTGCGCTTCAGGCAAGAACCAATTGCCATGACTGCAGACATCGAGGCAATGTACCATCAAGTCCGCATTCCTGAAGATGACACCGACCTGCAGCGCTTCCTGTGGTGGCCAGCAGGAGACTTAAGTCAAGACATTGTTGAGTACAGAATGACTTCACATTTTTGGTGCGACTTCCTCTCCTAGTTGTGCGAACTACGCACTTCGAAGAACAGCTGAGGAGAATCGCAGTAAGTCTTCACCTGAGGCTGTGAACTCAATCCTGAAGAATTTTTATGTCGACGACTGTTTGACATCTGTTGCCAGTGAAGCTCAAGCGGACAAACTGTACAAAGACCTCACAGCATTGTGTGCTAGTGGAGGATTTAATTTAACGAAGTGGACAAGCAACAATCGTGCTTTAATCGCTTCTATCCCTGAACACAAAAGAGCGAAAGACATCAGAGACCTGGACTTGACTCATGATGCGCTACCCATGGAAAGAGCCTTAGGTATTCTATGGTGCACTGAGTCTGATGCTTTCAAGTTTAGGATAAATGTCAAAGACAGACCCATTACAAGATGAGGAATTCTCTCTATCACAAGTTCTATCTATGACCCGCTTGGATTCCTTGCTCCGGCAATTCTTTCTGCAAAGGTGATATTACAGCAGCTGTGCAGAGAGGAACTAGCTTGGGATGATACAATTCCAGAACAGATAAGTAGAAAGTGGAACACTTGGCTACAAGAACTATGCCAGCTGTCAGCTGTGACCATACCAAGATGCGTAAGACCAGTGGACTTTGGGCCTGTCACATCAGCACAGCTCCACCATTTCTCTGATGGAAGTGAAAGTGGGTACGGAACTGCCTCTTACCTAAGGTTAACTAGTGATGGACGTGTTCATTGTGCTTTCATGAAGGGCACATCCCGTGTGACTCCAATAAAGCAGACCACTATTCCACGCATAGAGCTGACAGCAGCGATGATTGCTGTGAAGACAGACAGAATGTTAAGAAGCGAGCTTCAGATGGATCTTCTTGATTCATTATTCTGGACTGACAGCACAACTGTGCTGAAGTATATAGAGAACGAAAGGCTTCGCTTTAAAACATTTGTTGCTAATCGCATCGCAGTAATCAGAGAACTAACCAAGCCTCAGCAATGGAGATATGTCGGTACATCAACTAATCCAGCTGATTGTGCATCCCGAGGGCTTGCACCAACTAAGCTCATGAAGAACTCAAGCTAGTTCCATGGTCCAGCTTTTCTGAAAGAACCAGAACATCATTGGCCTAAAAGACGAAACGAAAAGTGCTGAAGATGACGATGAGGTGAAACACACTGCTGCAGTACATCTCGTAAATGCAGAAGAAGTTCACGTTGTGAATAAACTGATTAACCACTATTCTAGCTGGTATCGTTTGAGAAGAGCTGTGGCCTGGGTTCTCAAACTCAAAGACCTACTTCTGCAAAACTGTAAGAGAAAGAAAGAACAGACAAACACCAAGTTGAACAGACAAGACAAATCAATGCAGACAAGCATAGTACTTACCTTACAAGATCTGATGCAAGCAGAAACAGAGATTATTAAGTTCAGTCAGAACCAGCGATTTCAAGAAGAGATCTCCATGCTAATGAAAGGCAATAGCGTGAAGAAAACCAGTCACTTGTGGAAACTTGATCCAGTGCTTTGTGATGGGGTGTTGAGAGTCGGAGGACGTCTCTCTGCTGCTGCTATGCCAGAGCACACAAAGCATCCAGTAATTCTTCCAAAGGACGTGCATGTCACCACATTGATTTTGCGAGACACTCATGAAAAGATTGGACACTGTGGAAGACTTTACATGCTCTCACAGTTACGCCAGATATATTGGATCCCCTCTGCTAACTCAGTGGTGAGGAAGTTTCTCTCAAGATGTGTGATCTGCAGGAAAGTTAAAGGTAAAGCTTTGGAACAGAAAATGGCAGATTTGCCAGAAGACAGACTTCTGCCCGACAATCCCCCCTTTACTAACGTTGGGGTTGATTATTTTGGACCATTTGATGTGAGACGAGGCCGCAATACCGTAAAAAGGTATGGTGTGTTGTTCACCTGTCTTACAACGAGAGCAGTGCACATAGAAATTGCGCACACATTGGACACTGATTCTTGTCTAAATGCCATTAGACGCTTTGTGTGTAGGAGAGGACAGGTGTCCATTATGCGTTTAGATAATGGTACCAACCTAGTTGCCGCTGAGCGTGAGCTGCGTGCAGCCTTTCAAGAGTGGAACCAATCAAAGATATCAGATTCTCTAATGCAAAGGGGAATACAGTGGGTATTCAATCCACCCTCTGGTTCTCACTTCGGTGGAATTTGGGAAAGACAGATCAGGTCTGTGAGAGGTTCTGAGATCTGTGCTGAAGGAACAATCAGTCAGTGACGAATGTCTGCTGACACTGATGTGTGAAGTGGAATCAGTACTGAACAATAGACCACTAACTACAACAACAGACGATCCGACAGATCCTGAGCCATTGACTCCTAACCATTTGCTGCTGATGAAGAAGCAGCCAATTCTGCCACCTGGATTGTTCAAAAGGGAGGACTCATACTCCCGCCGTCGATGGAAGCAAGTGCAATATCTTGCTGATTTATTCTGGAAGCGGTGGGTGCGTGAGTATCTGCCCATGCTTCAAGAGCGGCAGAAATGGACTCGTGTAAAGAAGAACCTAACTGCTGGGGACATTGTTATGATCGTCGATGATTCTGCACCACGAAGCTCGTGGGTATTGGGAAGAGTTCTGCAGGTGATCCCAGATGCCAAAGGACTTGTGCGGCGTGTGGTTATCAAGACGAAGACCAGCACTTTAGAAAGACCTGTTGACAAACTGTGCCTTATTTGTGAAATGGACACGTGAGTTGGAAAAAAAAAAAAATGTAAATCTGTAAATGATGTGTGGATTTCTTTGGCTCTATAGTCAGGTTTGAATAATTGTAAGCCTTCATGTCTTCCAATTAGGGGCTGGAAATGTTAGAGCCAAATTATACAAAATAGTTTGGTAAATAATTTTGAATGTAAATGTATTTTGTGAATGTTTAGTTATGTTTAGGAAAAGTTATGATTTAAAAAATGCAGATTTAAGGCTGTGTTATTTATGCTGAATTTCTATTGGTTGGTCTTGAATCTGTGGGATACATGTGGGTTTTTTTTTGAGCAAGACGTTAGTCAGTTGGCGTGCGTGCAGGAAGGAGGGCATACAGTTTTTTGACCTTGTCTGTGTGCTGTGAAATCCATGTTGTTTTATTTTATTTTATGTGTTTTTGAATGCTTAAAAGTTTTCCTGTTGTTTCATGAAGATTATGTGCAAAAATAAAACAAAAAAAGGAACGAAGATTACCAGCTGGTCCGTGAGTAAAACAGAAGACACACACATCGATACGAGTCAGAAACCTAGGCTGCGCACACTAAGTGGTTGAACTTATGACAAACGTAACTCAAAGTTTGCCACTACAGTGGCACTCCTTAGTGGGTGTGGTGTATAGTTGCAGGTTTGGATGGTTGCAGGTTCGATTCCCGTACCAGTAGGAAAACTGGAAGTGAATAACCCATGTTCTCCTGCACCCTCATCCTTGGCTTGAAGTGAACCCTCCATGCGGACTGTCCATTCACTGTAAATCGCTCTGGATAAGAGCATCAGCTAAAATGGAAAGTAATGTAATGACTACTCAGTGTGGTTTGGAGGTTTGGAAAAAGTATGTTGGCTGCTACACATTGCCACCATTAGGGCTAGTTTTAGGCAGGTATTTTGCTATCTTAATTCACACAGTGAGGCAGCCAATGTCTATAAATTATTAAATACTTAAACTGCACATTAACAATGTAAAATTCCATATTTTATCCTTTTTAAAATTCCATTGTCAGGGATTATACCTTTTACAATGGCTGCACATTGTGCTGGACATAATGTTCTGTAAATGAGGTTTCAGAATGGTGAGGATCACACACACCTCGCACTCCAGGACATCCTAGCACCTAATCCGCCAGTTAAATCCTCACCAGAAACTCCTGCTGCTGGATGATGATGACTTCACTTCCAAAGAGGGAGCAGAATTCATTCCACTAGGGGGCAGCATAGCTCCAGTTCTGAAACAGGCAGCCATCTACGCACTGCATTGATTTTACATTGACTCAGTCTGCCCAATTGCAATTTGGACTCTTATCCTGCAAACTCCATAAGCACTACAGGAGGGAGAGGAGGGGGGGTCTGTAAATAGAACCTGTGTCTCTCTGTTTCCTGTGCTTTCTTCGCCCTTTTTCTCCCACTTCCTCTACAATGCCTGTGGCATCTGTCAACTTCTCGGTGTGTGATGCACAAGTGGTATCAAGAGAGTGTCACTAACCTGCAAAGCTTCCTCACCACCAATATGGCTGTTGTTGGTTTTTTTCCCCTTTTTCATCTCTGACATTCTCATTTTCATTGCCTCTCTGGTCCTCTTTTTCTCTCTTTTCCACTCTTACTCTCCCACTCTGTCTCTCTCTCCCTGCCCCGTCTCTCTGTCTCAGTCTGTTTCTGTCTCTGTCTCTGTCTCTGTCTCTCTCTCTCTCTCTCTCTCTCTCCCTCTCTCTCCCTCTCTCTCTCTCTGTGAATGCAATGTTCTCTAATCTCCACTCAGCCTGTCCTGGAGAGGCTGAGATGTGATCTCCGTGTCTCCCTGGGGCCCAATTACGCGCGCTCGTCCAGCGCTACCATGTGGGCGCACACACAGGGTCTCCAGGTGTGCACTTCCATAAGGAGAGCGCGTGCAGAGAAGCCAGTAACATTTGATCTTACACTTTGATGTAGTCCGGTTGTGTGGATTTGCCTGAGAGATAAAAGACAGCTATTTCATGTCAGCAGCAAAGGTCGCCAATCATGGATGAAATGAGAGACGAGTACACATTAAAAGGAAGGGATGTATGGATGTCCTTTGCATCCAAATCCCATAACCATTTCCCAATCCAACCTCTCTCCTCTGATGTCATCCCTCTTTTCAATTCGAGCACCTCTGTTCCTCTCTTTTTTCTCCCTCTGTTTGTTGCTTCCTCTCTCCCCCCCCCCTCTCTATCTATCTATCTATCTGTCTGTCTGTCTGTCTGTCTGTCTGTCTGTCTGTCTATCTATCTATCTATCTATCTATCTATCTATCTATCTATCTATCTATCTATCTATCTATCTGTCTGTCTGTCTGTCTGTCTGTCTGTCTGTCTGTCTGTCTGTCTGTCTGTCTGTCTGTCTGTCTGTCTCTTTTTCTCTCCTCTCCCACACACAGAACACATTCACCTCACACACATACACTGCAGTGAGAGTGCCTGTGTGGTGAGTCAAGGAAGTGAGAGTGGGTGGGGGGTGTGTGCAATGAAGGAATGAGGGAAGCCGCTGAGACAAATCCCCAGCAATTAAGCAGCCGCATAAGTATTCTGTCCTTTTCTGAGGAAGAAAATGAGAGAAAGAAAGTGAGTGAGTGAGTGAGAGAGAGAGAGAGAGAGAGAGAGAGCGAGAGAGAAAAGAGAACAAGACTCCGCCTCCGTGTGGGTTTCTGTGTGAAACCTATTTTATTCCTCCTTTATTCATCATCCATCTCACTCACTCCTACCTTCACCTGTGCTCGAGATTCTTGACCCACTTTTCTGGACACATCCGTCCAAGAACACAGGAAGCCCACCGCGCAAGCAGCCAGCCCACACTCCCAGTTAACACACTATTAACACAAAGCGTCACTGGTGTGTCAATGCACTTTTTTGCCGGTCGAGGAGAGGCCCTGGGGGGCTGTGAGGAGTGTGAGTGTGAGTGGGAAAGGGAGAGAGGGAGGGAGGAGGCCAGAGGAGGAGGAGAAGAATATAAATGAAAGAATAAGATGGTGGGTGGAATGAGAGAAGAGTTTTTCATGCCCAGCCACGGCGGCCTTAAGCTCCTCAGCTTCTCTGTCCAGTGCTCACCTGTCACCCGCTGACAACTGTGACCACACAGAAACACACACACACACACACACTCACAAACTGGTGCTCACACACACACACACACATACACACACAAACAGGTGCACACACACACAAACACCCCTAAATGGGCACACACCAGCACAAACTCACACTTACAGACATGATCCCACAATCACACACACACACACACACACACACACACACACACACACACACACACACACACACACACGAAAATGATAAAAATGCACGGAGCACTGAGACACTGCAGGGCTCTCATGTCCAATCACGTGTTCATCTCTCTCCTTTTAAGTGAGCGCTCTCCAGCACTATCACCCCCCCCTGTGGCTTAGGCACAGGAACGGCAAGGCCAGCGCACTGCTGCACAGGTAATAAGGATGTAGTCACGTTCCAGAGGGAGACAGGGCTATAAGTGTGGGAGTGAGAGGCATCTGGTTTTAATTTCTATCCTTGCGAACACATTCTTCATCCCAGAAAGCCCTTTTCCTGGGTCATCAGTGCCAGCTCAGAGTGTGGAGGAGGATGTTCGGTACCAGGTGTTTTCCTGTTGTCCCTGTGATTTCCTGTGTTCATTATGAAAGAGTCCAAAAGGGCATTTTTGGTCAATAGGTACTAATGGGTAGGCGGTGCGTCTGCACCTTTGCCATTTCTGATAGTTGTGTAATTACACAGTGCACAAAACACGAACAGAGTCCAGGAGGATTGCCACCAGATTTCTCTTTCAGCCTGATCAGAGAGACTATTAGAGGAGTGTGTCTCCTCTCTTTCTTCCTATCTCATTCTGTCTCTCTCTCTCTCTCTCTCTCTCTCTCTCTCTCTCTCTCTCTCTCTCTCTTTCTTACTCAGACCCCCACCTCACCCACTCCTAATTTCTGATCGATGGTGACATATCCCCCATTACAGCCGTAGCTCCTGTGGCAATTTATGGATTCCGCTCAGAGCTCTCAGCTCATGTCGGGGCCGGCTCCTATCCCCGAGACCCGGGTGTGTGGCCCCCTCGCAGTGGTCAGCGAGCGTGGGATTTAATTGGAGAGTGTCTTGCTTTGTGCCCTATTGATTTCCGGGGGCCTGTAATTCCCGATTGTGACAATGGTCAGTGAGATTAGGGATAAAAGTGGCAACCTGGTCTTTTAGCTCGGTAATGTGTGTGTGGGGGGGGGGCGGTGAGAGAGAGAGGGTGGGTTTAGAAGGGGTGGGTGGTTGTGGGTGTTGAGAGAACGCGTGTTAATTGTCCTGGACGGCTGAAAGTAAATTAATTATTGATCGTTTTTTGCACTCCTCCTCTGTACTTACATACCCTTACAAATCCCTTTATCTTCCCCGGGCGTAAGTACATTTCCTCTTTCCCATAATTATGCAGGCGCTGCTGCGTGTGGCTAAACACCTCATTAGGCCCCTGAAAGTGGTTTGTATTCTGAAGTTGTGTGTGTGCGTGCAGGTGTGTGTGTGCATGTGTGTGTGTGTGTGTTTGTGTGTGGTGTGTTTTCATAGAGAGATTGTGTTTGTGTATTTGAGTGTGAGAGAGTGAGAAAAGGAGAGTTTAAGGTTTTTTATACAGAGTGTGGGTGGAGAGGCCGAGCTGGATTTATTTTATGTATTTCCATCAGTAAAAAAAAGAAGAAAAGAGATTGTGGATGTGTGCATTTGTCAATGCCTGTGTGTGTGTCTGTTTATATGTTTTTCATAGCGTGTGTGTGTGTCTGTTTATATGTTTTTCATAGCGTGCGTGTGTGTGTGTGTGTGTGTCTGTTTATATGTTTTTCATAGCGCGCGTGTGTGTGTGTGTGTGTGTCTGTTTATATGTTTTTCATAGCGTGCGTGCGTGTGTGTGTGTGTGTGTGTGTGTGTGTGTGTGTGGGTGAGTTGATGCTAGCATACTTATGTGACTGTCTATGCTCCTCCTTTTCATCCACAGTTCGGTGCACAGTAGCACGAGCAACTCCCTCTGCTTCATGCCATTGTTTGCCAGGAGGAAGGCAGAGAGAGAGAGAAAGAAAGAGAGAGAGAGAGAGACAGTGAAAGAAAGCAAAGAAAGCAGTGGATGAATATAATCAGCTGAGGAGGCGAGGAGGCAGACGGCGGCATCTTTAACGGATGGGTCTGAATGCAAAAGGGAGTGCTGGGGTCGACAAGGCCTGCATCATTACGCTCTCTATTGATTTCCCTGGCTCTCAAGCACACGAGCCACACACTGCTCACCTCCACAGAGAGAGACGCCGCACATTCACAATGAACTATAAACAAAATTATGCCACCGTCTCACACTGTGTTTGTGCAGCCCTTCTAGAGCCTCAGAGTGCTTGGATTAGAGCTGCCATTTCAATTGGTGTGTGTTTTTGTGCTTGTGTGTGTGTGTGTGTGTGTGTGTGTGTGTGTGTGTGTGTGTGTGTGTGTGTGTGTGTGTGTGTGTGTGTGTGTGTGTGTGTGTGTGTGTATGTGTGTGGGTTTGTCTCTTGTTCCACCTAGGTGTCTGAATGTGTGTTGGACTGTTTAGGGAGATTTTGGGGGAAGGGGATCTAGCTTTAGTTGGTCGTGCCTTTCTCATGATTCGTATGATTTTTCTTTATCTTTTTTTTTTTACCCATGTAGCAAAACTGCATCACAAATCTCTTCGCCCCTTTCAGTCCATGTGGGCTGAATTCAAGGGGATATGACTGGTCCTTGAAATGAACATGAGCACTAGTCCGTTACTTTTCTAATCTGTTTTCTACAATACTCCTAAGTCCAGTCAGCGCAAAAGTTTTAGGTTGTGAAATATATTTTCCAAACCTTAGAAACTGGGTGCTCAACCATCTTAACTGCCTTCATTCTCAAGCAACAGCAACCGCACACAACCAACAACCAATTACAACTGGAGCTTGAATTATTGTTTGATCTTACACTTTTTTTCACAGCTGAATCAAACGGTGTATTTCACACTATCCACTACCTGACCTGAGAGACTGATGCCCTACATATGCAACCACCTCTGGACTGATGGCAGAAAAATCTCATCTTTGATGAGATGCCCTAACAGTGTAATACATGCCCATTTGTCTCTGTGGAAATGTGGTGTCCCTTTTTCCATTTCTCTGCCCCCCCCCACCCCATCCCACCTAATCACCAACACCCACTCACCCACCCCTCCGATCCCTCTACCCTTCCAGCACTTCACCCCACCCCACCACTAAGCCCCACTCCTCCCCCTCTCACCATGCAGATTATAGAGATTGCACTCCCAGACAGCACCTACACATATAAATGGCAGTGCCTTTATGCCAATGCTGGTCTTTTCTACATTCTTTCCACATTCCCCCAGCACCCATCAATGCTGGGTGCTGGGTGTGTGCATGTGTGTGCATATGTGTGTTTGGGTGTTCATGAGTGTGTGTGTGTGTGTGTGTGTCTGTCATTGCACAAATATGTGTGTGTGTCTGTCTGAGTTCTATTAGACCACTCATCTTCTGCATGTAAAACAGCGCTCACTCCCGACTGCCACCACCCCCACCCCTCAGCAGCATCTATGAGGCTGGATATTAGCCACCCCAGGCTCTGGCTCCAGCTGAACCCAAGCTGTGTCACGTCAGCTGCAGCAGCTGTGCTAAGCGCTGGGCACCAGCTCCTGTTTGGTGAGCTGGCCACTGTCTCATCTATTCTCAACTGTTCTAGCGCTTGTAGAGTGATGTTTCCTAGTTCTTATAGTGGTTCTAGAGTAATGGTTCTCAGTTCTTTTAGAGGTTGTAGAGTAATGGTTCTCAGTTCCTTTAGAGAATGTAGAGTGATGGTTCTTTAATTGTCAACTCTTTATGCAGCTGTAGAGTTATGGTTTATGTTATGGACAACTTACTCAATATTTTCAGTTTCCACTGTTTAATTTAACTCTCTCTCTCTCTCTCTTTCTCTCTCTCTCTCTCTCTCTCTCTCTTTCTCTCTCTCTCTGTCTCTCTCTCTCTCCCTCTCTCTCTCTCTGCACAAACATGTGTCATGCAATTGTGTATTTAATCTCTGCTTTTCCACTCCAGGTTTAACCACATCAAGTTCATTATGTAAGGGGTAGCCTAACATCCGACGAGGCGTGTCAACGAGGTGGAGCCCAAGAAAGAAGTTTGCTCCGCCAAGTTGACTTAAAACTGTATAATGCACGCCTCGGACGATGTTACCCCGCTTATGACCCGGTTAATGCCACTCAATTATGTAGAATGTATTTAAAATAATTCTCAATTAACTTAGAGGGTTAACTTTGACTCAGTTTCGCTACAATGTGGCCTACAATGTAGCCTAATATTTGTAACGTTAAGTAGAGCGCCCAGTGTTACCTTTCCTGCCTTCTCTCAGCGTCGCGCAGGGGCCAGAGCTGTCCTATGCTCCTGGGGTAAACACCGTTAAACAACAGATCTCCCTTCCGGGAATAACGTGTGACTCGTTGTTGTTGGCTGTTGGCTGTTTATTATTGCTCTCCTCACGAACACAGTACGAACAGTGCAGTGGGCATGAGAAAAGAAAACCTGATGCTACGTCTACTCTGCTGCCTCTCTCTTCCTTTTTTTACCCGCGTTAACTCTCCCACGTCATGACATCATCACGCCCCGTCACGCATAATTCCATTCACACGTCACACAGTACACAAACCCATTTACTGTAACACTACCCCCACTCTGGATGGTGATTAAACCTAACACCATTCCAGCAACACATTAATACGCAATGAAAAATACACTCATCATCACAATAAAATGGACATAACTAGAAGTTTTTTTTCAACTGAAATCATCAGTGACAACCCTTTTCAAAGTTCACAGTCCATAGAAATCCAGCAGGGGTTTCGCACGGCCCCACTGAGAAAAGTGACTAATCCATTCTGAGCTCCGGATGGGTGTAAGAAGGGGGGTAGCACAGTGTTGCCGGAACACCAAACAGCAGCGTTGGGAAGCAGGTAGCTGTGGCACTGTCTCTGGGAAAGAAAGCGGTTATCATTACAGCATATAGTCAGACAAATAAAGGTCAATACTACACCAACAGCAGCCAAAACAATACTGCTAGACTAACTAACTAAAGCCCACGTACAATGCGAAATCAAAAGTTACATTACAGCCCTTTTTTTTTTTTCTACGGTTTCCAGCTCAAGAACCCACCCAATCACCGAACCTATTGGGTTGTCTTACTTCTCTTCTTGGTCTCCCGGCTGACGCTTGGCTGCCTGCCGACTGGGTGGAAGGCAATGGCTCACCTTGATGCACTGTGCTACCCCTACTAGACTGTCCCTCCGGGACAGCAGACGTGTCTGGTTGAGTGAAGAGAAGCTCGCTTGGTGCATGCTCGGGGGAATCACCATTGCGAATGGTGCTCTGGAACAAACTGGACAACCCCAGCTCGGAATCGTCCGGGTCCCAGTCGTCCGACGGTGGCCGAATCTCATTGGGCTGCCAGGTTGCAGCCGCCGGAAACACCCAACTGTTGTCCAGTGGAGTGCGGGAATGGAATGGCTTGAGCTTATCATGATGCACAACCTTGACTTTGGTTCGTGGAGATCTTTGGATGCGGTACACGAGATCATCCAGCTGGCCCAGTATGAAATACGGACCTTCATAGGATGGAAGGAACTTCGTAATCCTCCCACGCACCCGCGCTTTTTGTTCCCTTGATCAAGTGCCAGACTGCGTCACCTGTGTTATAGTGATTTTGGGTGGCATGCTTATCGTACTGCTTTTTAGCACGCTGGACAGATTGGCCTAACGCTTCTCTTGCAATTTGGTGGGCAAGCTCAAATCTGTCCCGGAGTTGTAGTACATATTGTGAGGGTGTTTTCTCATATTCATGGCCGGGTGGCAAGCCTGCCACCAGGTCAATTGGTTCTGTTACTTCCCGCCCGAGAAGCATCATGTTTGGGGTGAAACCTGTTGAGCTGTGTGTGGTAGCCCTATAGGCCATAAGAGCGAATGGGATCATGAGGTCCCACTCCCAATGGCAGCGTTCAGCAGTAGTGGACAAAATCTTCTGCAGAGTAGCGTTAAATCGCTCAACTTGTCCATCGGACTGTGGCCTGAACGCAGTGGTGTTGGTCTTTTCCACCCCTAGGAGTTGACACATTCCCTGGAAGACTTCGGATTGGAAGTTGGAGCCTTGGTCACTGTGAAGCACTTGTGGGGCCCCGAAGCGACAGACCCACTGAGCAACAAGGACCTCTGCTACAGTAACTGCCTGTTCATCAGGTAACGGATAAGCTTCCACCCATTTCGTGAAATAGTCTTGCACCACAAGGATATAACGGTTGTAGCGTTCAGTCTCATTCATGGGGCCCATGAGATCAATAGCAATTCTCTCCATGGGTACCCCCACCCGGACAGTACCCATTGGCGCTCGGGGTGTCTTGCGGGGTCGAGCCTTAGCAGCGCAGCTCTGGCATGTACGTTCCACCCCAAAATGTCCACCCACTGGACCATCATGCATTTGCTTCAGAACATCTTGTCGGAAGGCCTGGGGCAGGATAATCTGGGGGTAGTACACTGCATCCTCGACTTGGTAGAACCGTCGCAGCAGGATGTCATCCCTCAGGTACAGCCTGTCCCAGATGTGACACTTGCACCCAGGAGGGCCGCCCTTGCCCCTCTTCCAACCACCTGATGATGGGTGCAATTTCCAAATCATTCCGTTGGGCCTCCGACAATTCCACTCGACTCCAACCCTGGAAGGGAAGTTGGATACTGGAGGAGGTGCTGGAACAGGCCCCTTGTACCACCCGTACGGCTTCCTTGTTTCTGTCTGGGTTCTCACCAGATGGTTTGGGCGATGGCGCTACCCCCACTGAATTCATCACTGCAGGCGAACTGTCAGTAGTCGAATACATGGCCAGAGCCCCCAGGTCGCATTGCACTGCTTGATCGGTGAAATTTTCCTTGCTCTGCTTGGGGTCGGGCACCTTGCAAGGGCAGACATCCCTACAAGGCCTCCTAGACAAGGCGTCAGCTTTTGCGTGATGGCGCCCAGGGTGGTGTATGACCCGGAAGTTGTACTCTCCAAGCTTCTCGAGCCAGCGCGCCAGCTGACCTTCTGGCTCTTTCATTTTGATTAGCCACTGGAGGCTACTGTGATCAGTGCGCACCACAAAGTGCCTGCCAAGCAAATATTGCCAGAAGTGTGTTGCAAATTCCACCACTGCCAAAAGTTCTCTTCTGGTGGTGCAGTAGTTTTGTTCTGTGGTGGACAACCGTCTGCTACCATAGGCCAAGACTCTCTCTTCGCCATCTTGCACTTGTGACAGCACAGAACCAATCCCGACATTACTGGCATCTGTGTCAAGAATGAGCTCACCGCTGTCAGGTTTTTCAACTTCTCAAAGGCCTCCTGGCATAGAGGTGTCCACCTGTAGGAGGCATTCTTCTTAGTCAGTTCATACAGGGGACATGCTACGGCAGCAAAATCCCTGACAAAACGCCTGTAGTAAGATGCCAAGCCCACAAACTGGCGAACCTCTGACACTGAGGTGGGAACAGGCCACTCCTGGATCTTTAGAATCTTCTGAGGGTCAGTAGCAACCCCGTGGGCAGACACAATGTGTCCCAAGTAGCCTACTTCACATCGGAAAAGGCAGCATTTGCCGGGTTTCAATTTCAGGTTGGCTTGACGTAGGCGATCAAACACCTGGCTCAGACGCTGGAGCATCTGTTCTACATCACTCCCCAGAATAATGATGTCGTCAAGGTAGACCAGGCACGTTTCCCACTGCAAACCAACGAGGACGCGGTCCATCAGCCTCTGAAATGTTGCTGGGGCATTACAGAGGCCGAAAGGCATGATGTTCCACTCAAATAGGCCTTTCCGGCTGCAGAAGGCGGCGGCTCTCCTAGCCCTGGGGGTGAGCTCGACCTGCCAGTAACCTGATGCTAAGTCCAGGGTACTGAACCATCTGGCTGTTGACAGGGTGTCCAGGGTGTCTTGGATCCTTGGTAGCGGGTAGGCATCCTTAACAGTGCGCTCATTAAGGGCCCTGTAGTCAACACACATACGGAATGTTTTGTCTTTCTTCCGCACCATGACTATCGGTGAGGCCCAGCTGCTCTGGCTTGGACAGGCCAATCCACTCTCAAGAGATGCCTGGATCTGGTTATCTGCATCCACTTGTTTCTCAAAGGCCATCCTACGTGGGTGCTGCTTCACCGGTGGCCCAGGCAGGGTTTGGATGTCATGTTTTACCAGCCCTGTGCGGCCGAGGTCATTTGGTCCCTTAGAGAACACATCTCGGTATGCACTAAGCAACTCTGCCAGCCCACGACACTCTCCCGCCTTTAGCTCAGTACAACTCTCTGTGTACAACTGTTGAAGATGGACAGGTACACTGCTGTTCTGGTCGGGTCTGTATGCGGCGGGCCCATGTTCAGCACACTCTTGGGGTGGCTGAACGAACCCTTTGGTAGGACTCAATAGCACGTCACCCCCGATTGGTTCACGGAAGTAAGCATTTCCAGGTACAATGTATTCATACCCTGACTCCAACACAGTGGTGCGGGCTATTCTGACGATATGCACCTTTGGCTTCTTGTCCGGGTTGAAGTACGGGACTTGTTCTCCAAACAACACAATTTTCTGGCTGCCAAAGTCAAGGCGTGCTTGTGACTGTTCCAGGAACGGATGGCCCAGAATGGCTCCTGTGTTCTCCGCCACGTCGGCCACCAGGAAATTCACGCTAACTGTCCGTGAGCCAATTTGAATGGGCAAGTAGATTTCTCCACGGACGTTCACGTTAGCTGAGCTAATGCCTTGGAGGGACTGTACCAAAGATGCTTGGAGCAAGGGCCTGACATCGCAATCAATGTTGTCAAAGTATTTGGAGGGAATAACATTCCTCCGTGCACCACTGTCTAACAGCGCAGATATTTCTTTGTCATACAACAGCACATGTATGCACATTTCGGGGCCTGAGCTCTTCACACACAGAACTGCTGGGGAATTCTGGTTCTCAGATAGATTAAGTGCTGCCAAGGTGGCCTGGCCCTGGGCTGGTTGTTTGCGGGACGGGCAGCGTTGCTTCATATGTCCAATGCCCTGACAGTTATGACACCGTATTTCATCCCAATTCACATTTTTCTTGAAGCCCCCCCTGGGTCTCTGTGTATTGAACGGAACTTGCTCAGGCTCCCTGCGATGAATTTCTGGTGGCATAGAACGCATAACCTGCTCTTGCTCGGAACCGTCAGTCTCACGGATTCCGCTCTGTAGGTTGCTCGCGAGACAGCATGTGTTGTGTCACACTAGCAGCGGCGCGCTTGGTAGCTTCATATTTATGGGCAATCTCATATGCTTTGGCCAGAGTGCGTGGGTTTTGTTCCAGTAATTTTTGTACTAGTTCAGCGTCACCCATGGCATTGATGAACACTTCCACGCCCATGATGTCTTGCTCTGTCTCTGAGCGATCTGCATATACAATGGAAATTTTCTCATAAATGTCATCCCTCAATGCATGCAGTGACTCACCCGGCTTACGCACTCTCCTCCTCAGCTCAACACCAATGCTGGCAGCATGCTGCGAAGAAGGCCCATACACTGCATCAATCTCTGCCACTATGCGCGTGTAGTCCCAGCAAGATGATCGTGGGTTTTTGTGCACAACAGCACCTGCAGCACCTACTAAGCAGAATCTCAACTGGACAGCCATTGTATCTGCAGACCAGCAGTTAGCTTTGGCACAGCTCCTAAACCTATGCAAAAACTCCATCCATCAAACTGACCTGGTCGTAGGACAGGTATTCTCTCTCTCCTGGTTCCGCCCTCTTCATCGCTGTCTGAACATAAGTCATAGTGTACACGCCTCCTGCCATGCATCCTACTTCTGTTTTGGCATTGTTCATCATACAAATAATCATAGGCAGCAGTGACATTGTTACTGTTTTGATATTGTGGCGCAGCAGGGGTGCTGGTGATCGCTCCTTTAAACTGTGATATGCATGGATGGCTGGAGTTTGAAGGCGTGCTCAGGTGTGCAGAAGTGTAAACTCTATCATAAACGTGAGTAGCTGGGCTATCTGACCATATAGCAAGAGAATCAGAATAGTTCACGTCTGCTTCACAGACTGCACTTGGACTTGCATTCAGGCTGTGGATATCCTGAATGACGTTGGGGGTTAAGAATGGATTTTGACTTTGTTCTCCTCTGACAAAAACAGTTCCCTTCGGATCCTGATTCATGGTAACTTCGTACTCTTTCAACCAGTCAGCGAAAGATATAGGGGAGGTTTCTTTCACGTCCGTCAATGACATGAACGGGTTTGAGTAACTCGTGACATTCATATGCGTTTCTTCCACATTCTTTCCCTCGTGGGTAGTAGCCATCTTCACAGTTTATTTCTTACGGTAGCATCGGCTAGAATAATGCTTCTGTTCACTTGTCTCGTGGCAACACTCACCGCCAACGCGAAGAGGAGATCTATCCCGGACGAGCGCCCAGTGTTACCTTTCCTGCCTTCTCTCAGCGTCGCGCAGGGGCCAGAGCTGTCCTATGCTCCTGGGGTAAACACCGTTAAACAACAGATCTCCCTTCCGGGAATAACGTGTGACTCGTTGTTGTTGGCTGTTGGCTGTTTATTATTGCTCTCTTCACGAACAAAGTACGAACAGTGCAGTGGGCATGAGAAAAGAAAACCTGATGCTACGTCTACTCTGCTGCCTCTCTCTTCCTTTTTTTACCCGCGTTAACTCTCCCACGTCATGACATCATCACGCCCCGTCACGCATAATTCCATTCACACGTCACACAGTACACAAACCCATTTACTGTAACACTACGCAGCCCTCAGTCACTAGCCAAATTGGTTGTCAAGGTTACCTTTCATTTGGTAAGGTGATTGCTACTGCTCATCAGGTGTTAGCTAGCTTGGATTGAGCAACGCGACACATGCAATACTTATTCCAAAACGTTGATTTAGTTGTTATTTTCTGTTTACTATTTTTTTTTAAGTTCATGGAAATTGAACTCGACATTGCCATTAATTGTGAAGTTTGATAGAGATGGTTACAGTAGGTACGTACATTCTATTGGGTATTGATATGGAACGGTGCTGAAGTTTTAAACTTTTTTGCCAGAACTACTTTCAAGGCGTGCATGATATACGATTTTACTGCATGCCTAGCAACCAATCAGAAAGCAGCACCACGTACCAGAGGGTCATAAGCTATTTTATTTTCACCACACAGATTCATTAGTTGCATCATGGGTAATTGTATTTCTTATGTTGCCGGGTGTTCGGTCAGAAAACAAGTAAAACAGCAAAAATAATTTACATAGCTCCCAACAGTATAATTCTTAATATACTCTATTATAATATATTCTTAATATATATTCTTAACAGTATAGTTAAGAACATAACATTAATCAAGATTTATCAAAGAAACCCTCTGATGTCAGGTTTTCCATCAGGCTGTCAGTCATTAAAATGATCATCTAATTTAGTAACTATAGCTGAGTTGTATATTCACATACGTACTCACATTATTTAAGCTGCTTTATCCAAGTTTGGTGCTCCTGTCATGTGGTCTGATTGGACAGGCAGTGCACAGTCATCAGATTAGAAAGGTGGGGAGGTCGACTGCTTTGTACTGCTTTGAGATTATATGCAAAGGAGTCTTTAGCTGGGCTGATTAAAACGGCGGGCCGTTTGTGTGAAGGTTGAACGCTGGTTGTGAGCATTGGTTGAAGGTCGTGGGAGATGGGGTGCATCGCCAAGGGCTGAAGGCTCCACCGCCTGCTTCTCGTTGTGGATGTGTGCTTGCATACCTTACTCTGTCCGCCTGTTCTCATGAGTGTGCGTGCGTGTGTGTGTGTGTGTGTGTGTGTTTGTGAAAGCTAATTTCAGACAGAGGGGAGGAAGAGTCAGCATGATAAGCTCCCTTCTGTTTGAAAATGCCCTTTTACATTTTCTTTTTTATAATCCCTGTGTATGCATGTGCATTTACCTTTGAATGTGTGTGTGTTTCTGTGCAAACACATATTTGTGGGTTTCTGTGTGTTTGTGCACACATGCTCATTCTCTGCTGTGTGAGAGTGCAAGCCCTGAAAGATAACACCAGAATCTTCTGACGGGATAAGCACTGAAACCACATCTGTCTCACGATGGTGTATCGGTTCATTTCCCTCCTGCCTTTATATCTGCTGTCTCTAAGCTCTCTGCTCACCAACAGCAGAGTCCAACAGGCACACACATACACACAAACACACACACACACAGAGCACATCAACACTGCTTCATGCAATGCCTCTGGATCCCCTGAACTCATGCAGTATCACTCCACACGAACCTTCTCGTTCTCCATCACAAGCCCCGAGTCGCTGAGGAGAGACGAAGTGATCGCTTCCCCTGTGTCAACAAACACAGCCGAGCAGCAGGTGGAGCTGTGTCATCATCATGGTCGTCATGGTAATCTTTCCTCTTCCTCCCTCACTCCCTCACTCCCTCCCTCGCTTGCTCGCTGGGTTTATTTTCCATCCTTTTCATCTCGGAGTGGACTGACTGCACTCATGTTTATCACATTTAATGTTTTATTAATTTGTTCGAGCCTACAAAAATAATTATTGACCCCAGTATTTGTCTATCGTAATCATGTTTGCCATTTTTTTTCCTGAATGGCTTGTAAATAATCCCAAATCAGTTTTAATTAGGTGGGAGATGAATGAATTTGCCTTTTTGTTGCTGTAACGCAGAGATGATATTACAATTGGTATGATTTATTTTCTGCTATGACAGTAATACTATATGAGGTGGTCAAGCTCTCTAATTGTATCCAGAAAGTGTGTGTGTGTGTGGGTATGAGAGTGTGGGTGTGGAGTTTGTGGCAAAGGGTGAGACAAATCCCAACTGCCGGTCAAGGAATTGCAGAGAGGATGCAGTGTGGACGATACTGCAGAAACAATAGCAGAAGACATGTAGAGATCATAGACTATGCATAAGAGAACAGGACAAACCCTCTGTGATGTCACGCAAAGACTCTCCCACAGACCGGATGAAGCCTAAATTGAAGGTCATTGTATATGAATGTCAGTGTAAATTACCTGGGGATTAAACTAATGGATTCTAAAATAAATCACCACCCTCAGAGTTATCATGGATCCTACAGAAACACAACAAAACTGTTTTTTTTTTTTTGAACCAGGGGTGCGTTTCCCAAAAGCGTCATTGCTAACTTCCTTAGCAACTTCGTAGGTTTGAACGATGGTCTTACCACACTGCTATTTCTCAACACCATCGTCCAGACTTAGCAACCAACGATGTTTACAACTACAGTAGTCCGATGGATCGTTCAACGACGCAAGTGTTTCCCAACAACAAAGTCTGGACGAACCATCGGAAGTTCCATCGTGAAGCTGTGCAGTTGGAACGATTAGCATGGACCTGTCGTGAGACCGTCGTGTTTGTTCACGTGACGTCATGCTCGTCACCTTTGGCCTTTTTGTGGCGGATTAGGCGGCTGTCTGTGCGTTACTGCCACCATCTGCATAAATGATGTTACTCCCAATTCACTTAATTTTCGGTATTGCATTGCCAGATCATGTAAAAAGAAGGTAGAAACACACCTGATAATACACAAAAAGCTGTTGCAAAATGTGGTTGGATAAAAGTTAATGTACGTTAGTGATGTTAATGAGCACTTTTGTAATATTGTGATGTATATGCACTGATTACTGACCCACAAGCACGGTTATTCCATTGCCCCGTAGATCATTTTCACCTGTTACAAATTGATTACGCTTCGGCAGAATTCGAACCCATATCTCACCGAAAAAGACAACACTTCATTTGACAGACTGACAAGCTAACCACTCATCCACCTCACCACTTACCTACATGGAGGGAGTGGTTATACAGTATTTATAGCTGTTGCTCCATGCAGTATAAATTAAATACACAGACATGATACACACTGACAGTCAGTTGTTACTTTTAATGAGTAGGGCACATAGCTGTGTTTACGGAGATATCCCAGAGTTTCTACAGCTGTCATACCGGCTTAAATGAAATGAGACTACCTTTATGTCCTTATGTAGATCAATCGTTTCTGTCGTTATCCGCAACGAATGCATCCGAATACTCTCCGAGCACTTCCGAAACATCTGGGTACTTTGCAGTTTGAACCACTAACAACAGTTCAGACTTCCATCGTACTTTGGTGGTTGGAGATTTTCGGGAAACAGTCGGTTGTGGGGTGCTGAGTAGTTTGAACATATGTTGTACAACGGTGGTTTAATGCTAACCTCCGTCGTTGTTTGGGAAACGCACCCCAGACTGGAAATGTGTTTATTTTTGTTGTGAAAATTGACTTTTTAACATGGGAGTCTAAGGGAAGTTGCTCGCTTCTGCAGCCAGCCCCCAATGGACATGTGAGGTATTGCACCTAGAAGGTTCAGTTTTGGCTTCATTGTTTATCATGGAACGTTGACGCTTGGGAGAGATGCAGAAGTTGCCCATGCAGCTGCAGAAGACACAGGAGAGGCAGTATGGACACCACACACAAACACTCATCAAATGATAGCAGAAGAGATGCAGTGTATGGACCAGCAAACACAATCAAAAATGACTAACACTGAAGCATAGCCTCTGATCAAGCAAAAGCAGGGTGATGCTGTCCTTACACACATGCTGTCCATTTGACTGCATAGAAATATCTGGCATATGGCACGGGCAGACTCACTCCTAACAGAAACACTGCAGTCTTTGAGTCAACTGGCTGTCAGAGGCATTATCTCGCCAGAGTTTGATTAGCACCTCCAAAACATGCTGTGTGGCACTTCCGTTACGCCAGAACTGCTCATGCAATCCTGGACCACCTGGCATATATGGCATTTATCCACTTACTCCCTTTATGTGACGAGGACCTGCCCCATTGAGAAATCAAGTCCCTGATGACTGTTTGCTCAGCTGTGACACAACCACTACTTCACCACACACCCATGCACTGCAGACTTACTGTCCTATACTATTTACTTACTTGCTTACTTACATACTTGCTTAGATACTTATACACTTATTAATCACTTATATGATCGTTTACTCACTTGCTTACTGTCTTTCCTAATTGCTCAGTTACTCACTTACATGCTCACTACCCTTGACGTCAAGAGGCTTGTAGAGCAGCAGTGAAGGAGTGGTACTCTCATTTGTTTTGGGCCAGTGTCTTTAAAGTGCCCCTGGTGAGCTGCAGGCTTTTAAAACGCCCTCCCACCACTTTATGACACCTGGTGCTTTTGAGTTGGCCTCTTTCCATCTGATGTCCACTGAAGTGTGATTATGTTGTCCAGCTCCTCTTGAATGATACACACACACAATCCATTCCCGTTGCCATCCATTGAGGGTGGCCATCTTGTTTGCACAGGGTGGATGTCGACTGGAGATAGTACTGGGCCAAAATATTTAGTGTTTGCTGCAGACTTTCAGTGAAGGAGAATGACAGCTTGTGAAGATTGCTTTATGCCATTTTCACATTTTCAGAATAGCAGGGTGAATAAAGACACAGCTTGGTGTTTCTGAAGTACTGGGCTGATGTCCAGAGTTGGCTTGTGATGTCACTTCCTCTTTCTCTTCCTCCTTTTCATTCTTCTCTTCCATTATACCAACTGTTCAAATGCAAACAGCTTTGTTTTTTCTGTTTGGATTGGTGAGAGGTTTTTAATCCATCAGTTTATTTTCTTACTGACCTTCAGGCCTACTTGCTGTTTAGAGATGCTGAGACAGCACATTTGTTTCTAACAGTGTGTGTGTGTGTGTGTGTGTGTGTTTATGTGTATGTGAGTGACCAAGGTGCAGTTATTAGTTATTAATGATGTGTGTACAGGAGGACTGAAAGGAGGAGTCATCTGGTGCTTCGCTGTTGGTCCTCAGTGGTTCCTCTCATCATCCGTTTCATGAAAAATCACTTTGCCTCACTCCTTCCTTAACAGCAAAATTGACTGTTTTTGACTGGGCATATTGATATAGAAATTCGATAGAAAAGACGTGCAGGGTCCCTATTAGTGCCGCAGGCTGAGTGAGGATGCTATTGAAGGCATACGCATAATCCATAAAGTTGTCATGCTGCTCAATGATTATTTGGTTATTGCATCGTCTACCTTTACAAAACCTTGTCTGTTCTTTCTTAAGCTGTTGTTATATTCCAAGTGATATTCAATACGATCATTTCAACAAGTGCTTCTTTTTGCTGGGGGCACACAAAATGGTAATACCATGCTAAATAGTACAATTGTTCTGAGTACCTTATTTGGGATTGTGGTAGTCCTTCTGTCCAGCTGTGTGGTATCATACCCTCCCCCATTGTGAGGAGAAGGTGACGTGTCCAGAGCGTATCCACCAGTATATCTCTGTGTATAGTAAACATCCACAAATGTTAACTGTTTGATGAAAGCGCTAGTGTTTATGCGCAATGTGCAAAAAGATCTGTGGTGGTTCTTCAAAATGTTTGGCGCAAGCTACCAGCCAAGTTCCTTCAAAAACTTTATGCAATAGACCTAGAAGAATTGATGCTCTTTTAAAGGCAAAGGGTGGTCACACCAAATATTGATTTGATTTAGGTTTCTCTTTTGTTCAGTCACTGCATTGTGTTAATTGATGAACATAAATGATTAACACTTCCATTTTTGAAGGCATTCCTAGTTGACAGCATTTTTTCACACCTGCCTAAGACTTTTGCACAGTACTGTATGTCTACAAATAGCTATGGTAATTCGGCATCATAATATCTCTTTGTATTCTTTGCATACGTTCGCAATCCTACATAAGCATCCACGTGCAGTACAGTAGCACGTACATGCGCTTCATTTGCATTTGAATGGTTGTACAAATAGCCAGCAACAACTCATTTATGTGTCCCGTCATCGATGTTTTGACAAAACTGAATGAAAACTTGTCTGACAGGTGTATTTACGTCCAGTGCAATTGTCATTACACATCATTGTACATGTGGTGTAATGCTACAGTGCCACTAAGCTGCGCTTCCTGAAACTGGCTTCAGACAACACGGGTCCAAAACACGCCTTCCTTTCACATTGCTGTCCTGGGGTTGAGATGGAAGTCAAATTGTGGGGTTGCAGTGTGAAACTGTAACCAACTTTTGGCCTTGAACTGCACTGCACTTAGCCTATACCACCCAGGGGGTTTCGCCATTTATAAAGAATTTTAAAAGCAGACATAATTTCTTCATCATTGCATAGAGGATCAATATGAGCATAAAAGTCTGTTGGTGGCAGTCTACTTAGATGTCTATAATAAATAATAATAATTATAACAATACATTAGTTTTTTATAGCTCTTCTAAGTACTCAAAGTCGCCTTACAGGCTGGAGTTAGGGAGTAGAGGATGGTGAGCATACAATGCCAGTCACCTTTCACCTCCGGGCTACAGACGTGTTCTGCCTGTCCATCCTCCTCCAGTATGGTGGTGTTTGCATGTGACTGGCCGACCTTGCCTGTATGATACAATCTACTGAGTTTGATGGTGATCTTACATATTCTCCCACTCTCCTTCTTTGCCTGCATCCTCTGCTGTTACATTAAATTACATCACATCCAGCAGACGCTGCTATCAAAAGAGACAGTCAAGCTACAGCTATTATAGGAGATCAAAAAAATAAAGTCGAGAAGAACAGATCCTCTTTTCTGCCTCAACTTTTATCTTTCACTTCTCTGTTACTCAATATCATATCGCTCCTGGACTTGGCTTCCACAACAGGGCTCTGATGTTTTCGAGAACTTAGCTTCGGGTGGTCCTAGCTGTGCAGGCTTCGCTGCTGTTGGAGTATTCAAGCTTGAAGTGTATTCATATCATTATCGGTTATACATATAAAGTGCACTGAAATTTATATGTAACTGGGGACATTGTGTGCGCTCTACTACATTGTCAGCCAGCACTGAGAGCCCGGTCTGTATCGACAAGACAAAAACATGTTGGCATCCTATTGCTCCTGGTTTTGTGCACCAGTTTGACTGTCTGTGCTGCGGGTTCTTGCCTTATTCCAACATTCAGCAGTGATTAAGTCCGGATGCCATTGATTGTCAGTTGGTCTGATTTTTGTCTCTTCCTTTAGGCCTATACATGAACACATTTTATCTACCAGGACAGTTCGCACACTAGTGATAACATAAGCTGACCTGTTTATTTCATTTTGGCTTAGTTTAATGTTATGAAAATCATGCTCATATTAAATATTTCATTTTATTATTCATACAGTGTCTGATATTATTGCTCCTTTATACACTAGTTGGTTATTGTTTTTTATGTTTTGCTTACCAAAAGCTAAACCATGTGCTCGATGTGCACTGTGCAGCATGCCATTAGCTGTAGATGCGGTGTGTGGATGTGTTGCTGAGAATAAAAAGTGATGATTATATATAATGCATTGGGCCTGAGGGAGACTGCAATATGAATGAGATTTGACAGAGTAACACTAGCCAATAGTAGCCTAACAAGACAGGCAGTGGAGGGCTGGATCAATCGGTCAGTGGCTGTACGTGGGCGTCAAAGTTAAATCTGCCTTGACGCCCAGAGTAAAGATATGAATAATGAATCCACATGGACAGCAGCAGAAAAAGGTTGTAAAAAGCTGCTTAAAATGGCACATTTTCCACTCACCCCTTTTTCCAGAGCTTTTCAGGGGCCGTGTGCTTGCAGGCGTCTCTCTGCTCTCTTAAAAAATCAGAGCAAATTATTCTCCTTTGCCCCAGGAGGTGGTGGGTTCTGTGCACAGAGTTCAGAAAAGAATAGGTGAGGAAATACTTTTCACACCCCAAGCCCTGGAGTGACGCGGCTGAAGGTCCCTACGCGCTTGCATCTCCCAAAAACGATGTTCCTGTCGGATATTCCATAGGTTGCTCTTTGCCACAGCATAATCTCATTTAGGTGCTCCATTTTATATTTTTCTTCAGCCACTATATCTGTGTCTGTGTGACAAATGAGCTCCTTCTCAGGCTCCAATGATACGTTATTAACATTTTATTATACCTAATGAAGTGGGTGATAGAGAACGTGTTGACAATAAATCAAATTCACCCCGCCCCCCCTTTCACGTGACATTGTCTTATTACTTCCACTTGTGTGCTTCCTGATGCCTAAATAAATTAAAACAAGTTGAAAAAAAGGTAGAGGAGAGTGGGGAACGGCTCCTGATCAGTGGTTAGCTAAAGGGAGAATGCACCACACCACACCACAGGCCCCAGGCCCTGCCCAGGTGATTTACTTTGCCTGGAAGCAGTTTGTCAGAGCAGGATGCTGGGGGCCAGAGGGGGCCCGGCCAGCTTTTACTGGAGAAGCTGGTGCCAGAGGACGAAGGTCAACACAAGAGCAATCGCAGAAAGTTAGCCAGACTGTCACCAAGTCTACCCACTGCTGCCTGGCCGGATTTATAGTGACAGCTGGAAATTGTCACAGCTATGTGTTGTCTGCCCTCTACCCCCACATACACACACTTTCCTGGCTCCTGCTCTCTTTTTAGACTGTCCTGGAAACCCAGCTTTCTGTTAGCTCTGTTTTTCAGGGCATAGCAGGGTTAGCACATCAGCAAGCCTCCGCTGTCCTCTCTTCTGTGTCCACTCATGATGCTCACAGCTTAAGGTTTTACTTTTTTAGTTCTTTTTCAGTGATTATTCTGCATACAAATGATGTGAACATGGAACTGCTGCTCTTTTGTGAGCCAGTAGGGCGGTTCAGCAACTTCACTGGCTACAAGTACTCTGTCACCAGGTGCTTACTGGAGTCGAGTGCTGAAATGAACGTCTGTGTGTGTGTGTGTGTGTGGTATGTGTGTGTGTGTGTGTGTATTGCATGTCTGTGTGTGTGGGAGTGTGTGTTAGGGGGGTGGGCTGGGTCTATTCTGAGTGAAAGCCTTAGGCAATGTCTGTTTTCAACATGTATTTAACACAATTATTTCAGACAATGACAGTATTAAAAACGACAACGTCACTTTGGGAATGTAACCCGAAGCAAAATCCTGCTTAGTGCACTTTTACACCTGGAAATTAGAAACTATGTATATCTATTACTCCTTTTTTTAGCAGCTATACTATTTTACTTGAGTATTTCTTAGCTTCCACACCATTATCCTCTATCGTGGCCCGAGCGAGAAATGCCTGTATGTTTGCTGCTACTGATGCTTCTGGATTTATAAGGTCAGGGATAAGTGCTGCCCTCCATTTCTGTGGCTTGTTATATGATCCATGTTATATGATCCATGTTATATGTTCTACATAAACATTCTTACTGCTGCATCTCATACAGTCAGAAGATACACTTGGGTCTTCAAACACCTACTCTGTATACTCTCATGGCAATGAATGTGCTTGTTCAGTGCACTACAGCATCTTCACTAGAGAGCAGGTGTATGGCAACACACACCTACAGCACCACACATGATGGAATAGGATCGGCATGATCCAACTACCCTACTATAGACCGCGGCATGATCCAACTACCCTACTATAGACCGCGGGCATGATCCAACTACCCTACTATAGACCGCGGCATGATCCAACTACCCTACTATAGACCCCGGGCAGTGATGGGCAACCTAGATTCAGAATCTACAATCTAGCGCCACATATTCCACACCACATCACCTGGTTTTACTTCTGCAGTTAATACAGGTGATTTACATAGTTAATAATAATAATAATGATAATAATAATAATAAGAAGAAGAACCTTCATTATCATAATCATAATAATCATAATAATTCATTTTTTAAACTTCACTTTACATTCATCTGATTGCAAAGTGCTTACAGGATAAGAAAAGAAAAGGGAAAATATATCTATTTAAAAGGAACCAGAAACACACTTACACACACTGAAACTGGCATATAAAAGAGAGGAGAAAACTCAGAACTAAAATTAAACTAATAATTTAAAGTTAAACGTTCTATTAAAAAAATACAGAATTTTAAAACAGTTAACTCCTGTACCTGGTTGAAAGTTGCGCTAAATAGAAACGGCTGATTTAAGTGAATGGAACTGGAGCAAATGCATAGTACTGGATTGCAGCTTCTGAAATGAGGCTGCCAACGCATCACTAGCCGGCACTGCTGTATGTCCACGCGAGGCTGCGTTTCTGAGGACATCAGAGGGTTAGGGTTAGGTATCCACCCCCCCACACACACAGCACAGAAGTCACATCAGAGGGTATACCCACCCCCCCACACACACAGCACACAGTATATAGTCTTGCTGCCCGCCTCATGCCACCTCCATCCACCCCCACACACACAGCACAGAAGTCACAGCCCTCACGGCTCAAGCCCCCCTCCCACATGCACACAGCACATATCTTTGCTCCCCAGCCCTCTCCACACACGTTTGTCCAACCCCACCTCAGCGCTGTCAGCTGCACACGCAGTGCCACCCCCCACACAGCCCGTCCTTCCTCCCAACCATAACTGCACTTCATGCACTTTATCCCACCCCCCTTCACCTTTTTTCTACCTCTGCCCTTCTTATGGTAGTCATCCCCCCCAAATGCATTCTACGCACTTTACTCCCCACTCCACATGCACAGTCTAGACCCACAATCAACAGTTTCACTGCATGTCCTACTACCCAGTATGTCTATGCATGTGACAAATAAAACTCCTTGTATCCTTGTATCCACAGCTCTATACCCTCTGAGGTCTCATGTTGAGCAGTGGCATGTGTTGGTGCTTGGTTGTTGATGGCAGCAGTCCTTAAGCACTGCAGAAGCTGGATGGCGAGCCCAGTGGGAGCTGGAGGACAAGCTGGCTGGGATGATGCATGGCTCACAGCTGCTGCGGAGGAAACACATCCCCAAAATGCAAATGCACCTACTGCACCTACACATGTTTGGTCTGCAGCTAGCGCGCTTAATTAAGACAGAGAGATGGAGGAGAATTCAGACAAACAATAGGAGCTCGGGGACTGCTTTGATGTGTGATAACAGGATTGTCTGGGGGCTTTATGCGGATGTAGCCAGGGGCCTGCAGTATTGCTGGTGGCTATACTCGTCTGAGCACTCACCCTGAAATCTTAATCAGGGCTGTGTCTGGCCTGGAAGATGAGTCCTTATTGCCTGTGGTTATTACCACACACACACACACACACACACACACTCTCTCTCTCACACACACACACACACACTCACACACACACACATACATACACACACACACTTCCTCATTATTTGAGTCAAATTTGGCTGTGGGCAGTTAAGAAAGTGGTCATTGTACTTTTAATTGCCCTTCGTTATTGCAATTTATATTTGTTGTTTTTTATTTTGTTCCACTTTCCATTATCGCTTTATTGGTATTACAACTTAATTTTTAACTAGATACACTCTACTCCATCTAATGTCATCTAGAAGTTCTTGGGTGTAAAAGAACATCTTGTGGAGTCGTTACCTTGAAAGCTATTGATGACAGGCGATTGTGGGTGATGCTGTAATTTTGCTATTGGCTTTCTGAAGCTGTGAATTTTATTTGTGTGGGCGAAAAATTGACTTTGTTCGTTTACTGAATCTGCTTGGTTCTGGAGTTTTCATGACCTTTTAACAGCAATATTGCTTGCCATTCTAAGTCATTTTGTTCAGACTTGTGTACCTCTGTTGAGTGGGGATATATGAGTTATTAAGGCGGCGTTCATACTGTGGCGCTTTTTTCTCTGCCAAGTGCTGGAATTCAATTGTTTTCCTATTGAATGACATGGCTGACAAGCGGCTCGACTGTTACTACGCTCCTCGCTGTTTTTGAGTGAGGCGCAGGCAGAAAAAAACAGCGAGGTGTGTCACAACGGTCAAACTGCTTCTAAACCGCTTCTAAAGAACGCGAGGCGCACAAAGTTAAAATCTGTTCCACTTTTGGAGTGCGTTTTTTCCCCACAATGGGCCGTTGCATAGCTACCATGACTCGTGGACAGCTGGATTTTAAATAACCCACGATAAAAAATGGAACACCGTATGTAACTTAGCAACATCAAACAAACCTTGACATCTCCAGCAAGCACTTGGATTGCAGAATACTAGCGGCAAAGATCTTAGATTCTACACATTCTCCCTCGACACTCTCTGCTAGTGATGCTTCTCATGTTTTGGAGGTGGAAAAAGCGTGCCAGTCTGAACGCCCCCTAAGAATCCAGTGTATGACGTCAAGGCCTGTTTTGCAACTACGGAGTTCTGTTAAATAATCATTTCCACCTTGACTAAATAAATGGTAATGATATATTGAAAATTTCCATTTGCTTTATTTTGATGTTATGCGGTTGTGACTTGTGCATGTTAAATCCTGGGTTGGGTATCCCTGGCTTCAAAGAGGAAAAATCCCCCCTGTATTACTTCTCCCTGTGCACATAACAGCTGATTTCAGCAACTGGCTCATCTATTAGTCTGGCAAGTTGTGCTTCTCAGAAACAGCTGCTTTTGTAAATGGTTTTAACAAATATGTGGTTTACCCTCAACTTACTGAATGATGTTGATCAATCTTTAAGTATTTGACTCCCGGAACTTTCTGTTTTATTAAGAATTTGTGGTGCACTGTATGACTAATATGAAAACAAAATAAAAAGAAGTTAAAAAAGAACAGACAATTAATCAGATATGGAGTCATGTATCTTTGTTTTTACAAATCACACAAAAAACTGTATGCTCCCCTTTTAGTGTCAGGGAGGGGGTTTAAACTTTTCAAGTGTCTTTCCAAATGCTCAGAAATGATTCTTCTTGTGACTGAAATACAGTAATCATAATACAGATTAAGTAGCACTTTGATGCCACAGACAAATAAATAATAGAAATGAAAAAAAAAAAAAAAAAAAAAAACTGTGTGCACATCCAATGCACAAAAACCACAAATGCTGCTTGGAGAGGTTTCAAAAAGTAAGATATACAGAAATATATAAAAGTCAAATAAAATACTGCAGACTGTGGTTAATAACCCCACACACACGTCAGTTACACTGTGCAGCGTGCTGCCTTCACTTTCCACTACAGACAGATGAAGAAAAAGAATCTCAAAGCGTCGTCTTGTGATATGTGAGTGTTTTACATTCCGGCTCTTGTACATCTCTAAAACTTTGTGATATGGTGTGTCCAACCTTTCTCCAAACCTGCACTGTGAGCTAAATTTGCAGGGAGAGTCTTGAGAGGCTTTGAAACGCTCTGAACCTGACACTGGAAATGAGCGCCTCAGGCTCCGTTTCCCCGAGTCCAATTGGCCGTAAACGCACAGTGGAGTCCTGTGAGGTGATTTCCTGCCTCTGTGCTGTCAGCCAGGGGCCCCTGCCCTGCCCTGTCCTGCCCTGCCCTGCCACGCCACGGACAGGCAGAGAGAAAGTGCTGATGCAGCCCCCCTCTCTCCTCTAAACTGCCCTCCCTCTCGGCCCGGCCCGGCCCTCCCAAACCACTGTGACACTGACATGGGAGCGAGGGCACATGCTTGTCACTGACTAATGTTCAATTTCCTTGTGCTTGTGTGTTTGCTTGTGGGTTTGTGTGTGTTTACTTGTGTGTGTGTGTGTGTGTGTGTGTGTGTGTGTGTGTGTGTGTGTGTGTGTGTGTGTGTGTGTGTTTGGGAGTATTTTGACAAGTACACAGTGTGCTTCAGTTTCAATGTGACAGCATGTTTGTGTGTGTGCACAGTGTGTGTTGTGAGTTTTTTGTGTATGTTTCTGTGTTTCTATTTATGAATGTTTTTGTGTGAGTGTTTCTGTTTTATCTGGATTCATATATGTCTCGGTGTGTACATATATATGTATATTTATGTTTTTGTGAATGCATGCATATATTTGTGTGTATGTGTGTGTACGTACATGCGTGTGGGTCTGTGTCAGAACATTAATGATGTGTGACTGGTGATGCCATGAACGCTTCCTCTCTCTCCCTCTTTGCTTGTATGTGTGCCTGTGTGTGTGTGTGTCTGTGTATGAGTGTACGTGTGTGTGAGTGTGTGTGTGTGTGTGTGTGTGTGTGTGTGTGTGTACATGTGTGTGTACGTGCGTGTATGTGTGTGTGTGTGTGTCTGTGTATGTGTGTGTGTATGTGTGTGCGTGTGTGTATGCATTTATGTGTGTGTGTGTGTGTGTGTAACAGAGGAATATAGCGTTGATAGAGTGCAGTGGGGTGGCCGGTTGCACTCACCTTGAGTCAGGGGTTGCTCCTGGCCCCCGTAATCCATAAAGCGCCCATAATAGCTTTTCCCCGAGACATGACCCCTCGCAGCAGCCCCACCGTGAGGGATGAGAGGGGACGGCGCACGCAGGGAGAAAGCAGGGTGTTGTCACGGCGCCTTCAGAATGAGAACACCTCTCTCAGTACCACACAGCACCACGAGCGCGAGCATTAGCGCGAGCAAGAGCACGAGCAAGAGCACGGCCACATCGCAGCAGGGCCCGGCACGCTTCCACTTCACTGCACACGGACAATTCCATACGCATGTGACACGAGACATAAATTGAAATGTGCTCAGATACACACGTGTAATCACACACACACACACACACACACACACACACACACACACACACATATGGACATGGTTGGATTATTCTCAAATGGCACATTTTACCACCATTAAAATATTCAACTTTAATATAAAAAATCCGGTAATGAAAATGTAAATCTCTCACATTTAATTTCCACGTATAAGTGTAATCCCATTAATAATAATAAAAATGTATGTAAAACCCTTATGTTAAACCCATTGCTAGTGGCTCCGTTTTCAGCTGGTGGGCCAATGTTTGCTTTTGATATTATAAAGCCATTAAGTTGAAAGGAAACTTTAAGAAACTGTAGCTCATATGTTCAAATAATGTGAAACAGGCTGTAAAGAACAGGGTGTTCTTGAAATGCTTTTTTACATAGATATACTCTGTGCATTATGGCAAGTGTATTATTTGCACAATGCAGTTCCACTTTCCAAACCAAAGAACTAAAGCAGAACCAAAGAAATCCAAGCAAACGGCACCTACAGCTGTCTAATCCATCACCACATACACTCAGACATTTACATTGGAAGCACAGACTGGAACCACCAATGGCATCATGAAAGTCCCATTTTTACACAGCGATGCGGGTGTATTGTAATCGCAGGCGTCTGTCTGTCTGTCTGTCTGTCCATCACAGCGATAACTGAAACAGTTCTGATCCGATTTGGATTAAACTTGGTAGGTAGGTTGGGACTGGGGTTAGGACCTTTTTTTGGAATTGGTCCAAGGTCATGGGCACAGGCCAAGGTCAAAGTTTTGCCCCCATGTTAAGTGCATGGGAATACTTTGACAGCGCATATCATGAAAACGCTTAGAGATACAGTCATTGTTTACATTAAAACACTTATATAAAGTCATATATGGACTTTCTAAATATCATGTTAAATTTGACCTTGAGTGACCTTGAAAGGTCAAACTCAAGGTAAGTGCATGCTACACAGTATGTAGCAAGTGCAGAGTGCATACAGGAAAACTACCACATATGAAAACACGTAAGTAATAGAAAAATTAGAGTGCACACCCTACACATATACCTAATGACACTCACAAAGCACAATACAAAGACAATAAAACAAAAGATAACAAAAGAAAAAAAGAGCTTCTCACAATCCAACATAGTGGTAAATACAAAAATGCAGTCATGTATGTGACCCAGCTTTTAATCTAGTACAGATGGGAGGCGTAAGTTTTCTGTGTAGTCTGAGAGACATTCACTGCATGCACATGGACGAGTTGAAACCAATTGGAAATGGTTTGGGATCATATCGAATTCATGTGCACAGGCTAAAGATCGTATAGGGATTGGTTTCGTGAATCCGATTGCAACCCCTGGCTTAAGCCGATGTTAATCCGCTTGGTGCCGCCTTGTGCACGCGATTGGTTTGGATTCGGGTACTGCGCATGCACTGGAATGGTAAGACCACTCGATCCCAGAAGCTTCTGTCCCTGATTTTCATCCATACTGAACGTCGAGGCTTTCTTTGTTGTAGCAGAGCGCCTGCTCTCAAGTAATTCTCGTTGTCCTCGAATGCTTGTAATATCAAACGCCGACGGCACAGTTCGTGTTGTATCAAGGAAACCAAAAACGCTGTTCGTTCGTTCATATGGACTTCCAAACAAAGGAGAATGCACAATATGTATGCAAATGCTTCTTTGTCAACCTCACCGAACGTCATCTTTGTTTGTATGCCGCCAGATAGTTTGTTTATTTTCTTTTTAGCAGCCGTCAGCCTGAAGTAGTTATAACACCACTAGTTGAAAGGAATACAGCGCCATCTAGCGTAGCGGAAACGGCCAGATCTCTGACCATTATCCGCTTACACGAACTCTCATGTGCAGAGGGATTTGGGACAGACCACCCGTTGGGTAGCAACACCCAATCCAATACCAATCCAATCCGATCCTACCATGTGCCCGTAGTGACTTCCACGTTTTTTAAAACCTGCGGGTAGAGCCCTTCATTGTGTGGCACACACATTTTAACCTCAGAAGCATCGTTGGCCCTATTCCAAACTTCCACCACTTCCCATGCAAGTCAAACCAGATGACAATTATGTTCTACCTGGTATATCTACCCAACAACACATTGGCTAGGGAGACAGAGGTGGAGAATATATTTTAATTCCAATTAAGCAGCAACAATCTGTCACTCTAGCATGTGTACATGTAGAAAGTGTGTTGTGTTGTGTGTGTGTGTAGGGGGCATATTTGTATTTGTGTCTATGCACACTTTATTCTTTATTTCCCTGCCAGTGTGTGTGGGCATGTATGTGTGTTGTTGTTGTGGCTGTGACTGAGCTGTGCTCCCATCTTCCCCACCTTGAACAGCTGGCTAGCATCGGTGAGCTAATTAGCGGTTCAGTGATGTGCTTTTGGCGTGCACCAGGGTCGGCGTGACACATCCGTACACGGCAACAAGACGCCCACACCCCACCCCACCCCATCACACATCAGCCCTCTACCACAGCCCTGTCTCGGGCCACCCAGATCAGATCAGCCTCTTTGTTCTTCAGCATCCGCAATCTGATTCTGTAGCTACATAATAAAGCCCCAACAATGTTAGCTTGTTTTTTCCCGTGACTGTCAAGAATACAGCCATTAGAGGCCGTGTTCATTTTGCTCATTAACGTGTGTGTATATGTGTTTGTGAGTGCGAGTGTCAGTGTGTGTGTGAGAGTGACCGTGTGAGTGTGTGTGGGTGTGTGTTGTGTGCGTGACCGTGTGTGAGTGTGTGTGTGTGAGTGTGTGTAAATGTGACTGTGTATGTGTGGTGGGGAGAGGGAGTGTGTGCGTACTCTTCTTTGGTGGGTTCTTTCCAATCCGTCCAATCCGCCTCCAGGGACCCATCTCATACAAATGGTTAGATGGGTGGACAGCATGCCTGCATAGCTCTATAAGGGCCGGAAGTTTAATAAGCTTCAATTTCTCTCTTCTTTCTTTCTCTTTCTCTTTCCCTCCCTTTCTCTTTCTGTCTTACCCCGCCCCCCACCTCCACACACACACAAAGCCACACTCTCTCACACACACACACTCTCTCCCACACACACACACACTATCACACTCTCTCTCTCACACACACACACACTCACACACACACACACACACTCTCTCTGTCACTCACACACACACACACACACACACACACTGCCACACTCTCTCTCACACACACTCTCTCTCACTCACACACTCACACACACGCCTGTGTCCTTTTCGCCACCCCCAGCCCCCTGGGCTTCAATAAAGAGGCCAGGGCTCAGCTCCTGCACACCAATCAAACGCTATTGTCACTTTATCATCCTCCTCTGATGTCTCCCCGCATAAATAGGTGTCTAACATCCCCAAGCATGGTGGAGGAGAGTGATAAGGGTGGGCTCGACACGTATTTGTGTGTGTCTGTGTCTGTGCGTGAGTGTGTGTGTGTGTGTGTTGGTGTGTGTGTCTTTGTGTCTTTCTGTGCCGACTACCCTCCCTGCCTTCCTCAGAGGTGTACAATGCCTTTGTCTTGCCAAAATCTGTTGGCAGGGTAGACTAAAGATGGCCCAAGAAGACTGTCCTGGTTTCACTGAAAGGCCCTTAGTGTCCTGCGTCGCGTCACAGGAGTTTGCATAGCTTTGTAGTGGTGGTGCCCACCGAGGAACAAAGCTGCCTTAATGGCATATTCAAGGGAGTGCCTAGGAAATAGCTGAATGACATCCCAATGTCACTGAAGCAGAAAACTTTTGCAGACTGAACACCAGAGATGTTCACAAGTCATTTTTTCCAAGTCCAAGTCAAGTCTCGAGTCTTTGTAGTCAAGTCCAAGTCAAGTCTCAAGTCTTTGAGGGCAAAGCCAAGTCAAGTCTCGAGTCTTTTGTCCCAAGTCCAAGTCAAGTCTCAAGTCTCAAATGACTTAAATGAACATTCTGTCATCAGATTAAAAGCATACTGTACCATGAGTTATTATTATTATTATTATTATTATTATTATTATTATACACTGCAGTATCAAAATAGATCAGAGCATGGTCACTTAGCACTGTGTACGAAAAAACTATGCACCACCATCTCTCCCTTACCCACATACATATATAGTGATGCCAGGCCAAAGTATGTGTAAACAGGAGCCTGTGCAAAGAGGTACTGTGCAATTCCGAATAGAACCTTAAAATAAGAGGCATGCATAATAAGGGCTATTTCAATGTGAAGAAACATCCTGAAAGCTTTATTTAATGATTTTTTTTTTTGTATTTGACCAACCATGGTGTCAAATCCACCAAGATGACGGTGAGTTACTTGAACTAACAGCAGCAAATAAAGACGTTAACTACAGCAGATTTATGTTAACTACATAGAATAAAGAAAATAACAAAATAGAGAACCACATCTACACCACTGTCATTTATAAACAAAATACTATATGTGTGAGTAACTTGACAAAAAAACCCTGTTGATTGAAGAGTTTACCGATGGCCACTAGGTGGCCACCTTCCCTTTAAGTTCACTTCTTAACAAAGATTCTACAGCACTATGGGTGGCTCAGTTGCTATAGCGACCAGCCATGACATTGTTTACTTGAGAACTAAGTTCGTGACAGTTGGATTTTAATCTGCAGTCTTAATTCTTGTAAGCAGTGCCCATTATTAATGTCTGCTGGTTTATTATGATTATTATTACTATTATTATTGTTAAGCTAGTTAAGGCCCTGCCTTTACATGTTGTGTCAGTATGAATTACGAGTTTCTGCACATATTGATCCTGTTTGTATTGCCACAGGGCTTCTTCATCTTTGTAATTAAAACACATAACTGACATCGAGGTGTGTATTTCTTCATTGATATTTATGTTAACTACATTGTTGCAATATTTTTAGACCACATTGCATTTTTGCAGTCAACTCTAGTAGGCTGCTACTGCCAAAATATGACATTTACTGCAGCAGCCTAATATTAGAGCAATATTATCAGTGATATTGCAGTGGAATGGCCTGCAGTATTTTTGTGATAGACCTTCTGAAAGAAATTCTTCTTCACTGATTTTACATTTTAATTTAATAAACACTTGGGCCGCTGAACGGAATTTTACTGGTGCACTGATATCATAGGTTACCTAAGTAGGAATTCCTATGGCTATGTCGCCTAGATACTATTTAAGTGTTGTAATATCGTTCCAGACACCCCAACCTGCAGAAACTCATTTCAGTAGGCTAAAGGCAACAACACCCCCGAGGTCGCTGGAGACTTAAGATGTCTGTTGTTCCCCAAATGCAAGAAGTGTACTTGTGCCCGTATACGTTAGGTAGCTAGTTTGTTACCTATTTGTTAACTAGCTCAAAACGTCGGTTAGCTCAAAACGTCGACTGCCTCATAGTCTGCTACCAATGGATCTAGATAAACAACAAATAAATGACTCATAATTAATCAAATGAAATTGTAACGTGTAATTGTAATTGTAACGTTGGGTGTGGAACAATGAAGCTGTCATTCAGCATGCATAACCTAAACTGTGGTTCGGTTGCTAGCGATCTGTCCATACGGGCCAAGTTTTCCCTATGTGATAAAGTGTTAGACTGACCTATCCTTGTGGGTTTTGAGGTGCCTGATGAAATTTGATGTAGTTGAGCCAGCATCATGGATGGTGATCCCACACACTTTACACGAGGCTGTCCGTTTGTTGCCTGCCTGTACGAAGTCTTTAAAACCAAATGAAATAACAAATGGGACAGCCCCAGCCGAACCCGCTGCCGCATTGGTCTGTCTGTCTGTATTTCAAATCTTTGCCTCCCCTGCACGCATGCGTTGCGCGTATGAAGGGAGGAAAATATTCAGTCTGTCTCCAATTTTCACACCTTGTAAATATTTCAGTTAAATGAAATAAATAATTTAATGAATGAAGATTGTTCACGAGTCACAACACACAAGTCCGAGTCAAGTCTGAAGTCATTGAGGGCAAGTCTAAGTCAAGTCCGAAGTCTTTCTTTGTGCGACTTAAGTGCGACTCGAGTCCAAGTCGCTACACTCAAGTCCCCATCTCTGCTGAACACTGACTTGCCTCTCAGGGAAGCTCATACGTTTGTGATGGTTTGTCTGATGAATGTCTTTTATCTTATTTACCCCCTGCAGATCCAAAGAATCTTTTTGACCACCTCCAATATGACAGGCCCACACACACAAACACACACACACACACACACACACACACACACACACACACACACACATATTGTCTTTTATACAGCTGGAGGCATGAAGTACCATGCAAATGTGTGTCCTTAAAAATCACCATGGGATAGATTTTCAATAGTCCAGCGACAGCCGTCTAGCTCACAGAAACGTGCCATTGCCGCTATTAGATCATGGGCCTCACAGGTAAGCTGTTGGAGATGAAATGGCTCCCCAGTTCCTCGTAGGATTCAGCACGAATCAACTTTACATGAGGACACAGAAGGCACGCCCCTGTGTGGCAGCTGTTCTTTATGTACCTATATCACAGAGGCCTCCGGAACCAAACAGCCTGATAGGGGCCTCCACCCCTGAACCCTAATCGCTTTAGCGGCTCCATCCACAGCCCGTCTTACGACTCCCCTCATCCTCACCCGGGAGGAAGAGCCCCTGTGAAGTGTGGCTACGCCTGTGATCTCTCCGTGTTTGTTTGGCTCCAGGATTAAATGTCATTGTCTGGAGAGGAGCGAAAGCTCGGTGATTTATTGCACACGAAACCATTGCCCACAGGTGAGAGCAAGGGCCACTAACCGACAACACCAGTGGCTGCAATTCAAACACAAACTCCAGCCCTGGTAGCCTGTTGCTTCAGAGACAAAAGAAACAACAATGATTGAGCTGCTCATAAGGATGCCTTTATCTACAGAAAGCAGGGCTATGTGATACGGGGCAGCACCAGTGGCTGACACAAGGCTTTGTTCTTTCCTTTCGCTTTGATCTGAACATAATTTGTTCTCATTCTGCGAATATGATTCCATTTGTAATACTTTTATTTGGATAGCGAGGTAGCACTCATGCAAGTGATAGTCTTTACAAATTCCCTACGTGTCCCCATTCTATCCAATAAGCTTATGCAAACTGCTGGCTCCAGGGTAGAATAAAAAACAGGATAAACAAACAAAAAATGTTTATGCTTACTAAATGGTAATTTGGAGATATTTAATGTGTTTCAAACCAGGGAAGCTTTGGCTGATAGAAATATTGTGGATGGTCCTTGTTTTTATTGTTAAAAATGTGTTGCTTCTAAATTTATAACGTAAAAAAATACATTTTAATGGCTTATACAAATGCATTAAAATTGTAACTACTGAGAGATGAATGTGTTTACATAATGAGTTTGCAATTGTGCTCCATTAAGGTAAATAAGCAGTGCAGAGTCTGATGCTTTATTTTTGTTCAGAAGTAAACTGAATAAGTCAAAAACGATTACCTTGGAAGTTACATGTTGTACTGAAAGTTGCATGTCATGAAAGGTCTATAAGGCTGATAAAAGATTGTGTCCTGTCATTGCGTACCTTTAACAATGACCTATGACCTCATTTCAAAGATATGTGCTGTAAAGTATTGCACATCCTGGATGATGTCTCTTTCCCGTTTTAAAAAACACAGGGTGGATGGATGGATGGATGAATGGATGGACTGAAATCGCTTCTGGATTGTCTCATAACACAAGACATTATATGTAAAACAGCAGAGGTAGAGAGCACTAAATGGAGCCAGTGCTTTAAGATTGGTTCTGCCTTTGTATATAATCATGAATGTCTGTGGGGAAAAAGAAAAAGAAACTGCTGGAAGGAATAAAACTGCCTAAAATTGATTTGTTTTGCAGAGTCAAGTCTCCTCTTTTGCCACTCTTAACACTGTGCAGTATAAGAAGTGGTGAATGAAGGGCTATTAAAGATGAAGCTGACTGAGAGCAGATTTGACGTCTTATTCAGATGTTGTCTTGTTTACGATGTCTGAAACACACAGATGTGATGAGAGCTGCCTGCTTGGTGTGTTCATTTTTCCTTCGCAGATGAAGATGGAGAAACACACACACAAATATGAAATGCACAGATCAAAGACAGAGTTATTCATATTGTTCTGTCTGCTTTCCCACAACAGCTGTGGGTGGAAATGTTGCCAGAATTAACTTTCTTTGTCTGTACTGTTTTAACACATTGTAAATGCACAGTACATTTTCAGTGACTAAGATCTCCCCAAAGACTTTCACTTGTTCTAGACATAAACTAGGTGCGAGATTAAAAAAATACATTGAGAAAGAACACCTAAAAGACTAAAACTAAATAAAAAGGTGGATGTGCCTGTGTTAGTAGGGAGTGCCTTAATAGCATAAAAATAAAATATGTTTTCTGAAAAGTACAAAAGGTGAAGTGAAATGTAAACATTGAAACACTGATGGTTGTGTTTATGCGGATGACCTGCGGGTTGGGGCCAGGTAGTGTCGAGTGTTTGACCATGTAAGGTCTCCTAAGGTACGAGGGCAGAAGCTACTCCAAGTCGATACTCTATTTGAATTTGAATGAGCAACATTAATCTTGACACAACGAAGAGCTGTCGCTGTAATGATGCAGCACACTGTGGTAAATGTGGCTGACCCCATTACCCTTTGGCAGGGACAGTAAGCAGCTCCTCGCTGGCTGAACCCCTTAAGGGGCAGAGCCCAAGCAATGTGAGCCATGACACAGAACAGTCCTTAGCAGTCCATGACCTTTGCTCTCTCCTCTCCAGCGAAGCCAATGACCTCTTCGACCTTTCACAATCTTCAGGGCCATCGAGCTCGGCTACTGCCTCCGTCCCCTTGCTTGTGACAGTTTGAAGAGGCTGAGAAAAGGCAAGAGGGAAGGTGAGAGGGAGATAAAGAGAAGGGGTAGGCGGCTACAGAATGAGGACACAGTGAGAAAGAGAAAGAGGGAATGACAACTGGAGTGGAGACACAAAATTCAGAGGAGAAGAGAGGATAGAAAGGAAAATAGGGAGTGAGCGGAGAGGAGGGGAGGAACCAGGGCAGAGATGGGAGCCAGGGCAGCAGGGCGGAGGGGGAGGGGGGAGGGTGGGACAGGAGACAACACTGGATGGATGGAGGACACAAGACAAGAGGACAGGAGAGAGAAGCAGAAGGGAGAAAAAGCAATCTGCACCCCTGCATGCCCTCCATGTCTCCTGTGCCAGTCGTCCACCACAGGCTAATGTGCTGCCAGCTGCAAATGAAACAAGCAGTTGCCAGGCTGGTCTGCACTTGTAAAACACACTCCACCTATTGTGCACGTCATTACAGTCTACGCACACATAAGATATAGATTTGCCAATTTTGTTCTCTTTCTTTCTTTCTCTTTCTCTTTCTTTCTTTCTTTCTTTCTTTCTTTCTTTCTTTCTTTCTTTCTTTCTTTCTTTCTTTCTTTCTTTCTTTCTTTCTCTTTTTTTTGTTCTTTCTTTTTTTCTTTTTTTTTCTTTCTTTCTTAGCAGTGATTCATCCGAGGGTCGGGTAAGCCCTGAATAGCCCAAAGGAGTTATGGTCATACATGCTGACAGTCCATTCCATCTTTAGCATGAAATATGTAATGGGATTTTAGCATGAAGGTGGCTACAGACAACTGACTTAACTGAGCAAATCAAACTGCCTGTGTTAAATTCCTGGGAGGGAGATCTGTGCAGAAGACGTGCCTGATGCAACAGAGTAGCAGGGCAGGGTTTCCTGGTGAAATAGCAATGCATGGGGCTGAGTATGGATTATGTGGTTTCTCGGCTGTAAATGCGCTAAGGAAATGCATCATTACTTCTATGAATACCCTCCATAATGTCAGAATGTGGTGCTTCTGCAGCCTAGACAGCTGTGCGGGGGCTTGTGTGACTTTACCCCCCCCCCTTAAACCTGTTAGTGAGTGAGTGGAGAGGGGGGGTTGGAGGATGGGCGGGTCAGGGGACACAGAAGAAGCACTGTGTATGCATCGAGGACAAAACAAAAGGCATAAAAAATAGAATAAATCTGAATTTAACGTGACATCTGCTTCATTTTATTTATTTACTTCTTGGGATTCCTCCTGGTTTTGAAGAATTTGGATCAGCAGAACAGAATGAAAAAAACACTGTGAAGTGCAGGAATTTAACATGCACAAAGTTAAAGTGCACTTCCAGTTGGTGTACAGTTTACTATTAATGTTATGTGGGCTATTAATAGTAGAATTGGTGTTGTGTTGTTTCCTTGACTGAGTTGATATCAGAGTGTATTTTGTGCTTTGTTTGTGTATTATGTGTCAAAGCCTTGGTGCAGTGTTCCCAGTTTGACAGTAGGTCTGCAGATGAAGATGTCAGATGTCAAAACCTCTAAGTTACCTCTGATGAATTCTCATAAATATATGTAAACAAATGTAGTTTTAAATGTTTCATCATTTGCAGCTGAGTTGTTATTTTTTTCTTTCAGTGCAGTTTTTATGGCAGTTTTCAGGGCTGTTTTGCAGTTTTCACCGCTGTTTTTTTGTTCATTTATTCATTTTTACATAAAGAAAACAATCAAACTGCTGTTTGATTGATATCATTTGGAAAGCACCATTTAAATTCAGGATTTATGAATACAGTGGTCCCTCGCTATATAGCGGTTTACCTTTCGCGGCCTTGCTGTTTTGCGGATTTTTTTAGTGCATGCAATCTCCTGTACAGTACAGAATGCACTCAGCTTGTAAAATTTACATAAATCTTCCACCGCTAGCTGTGTGACTCTGATGTGCTGTATGTTTGCAAGTGTGCACTTTGCCTGTCTGAGAAAAGTGTATAAGTGTAGTGAGGGGTTTTACAGCCTTAAAACATCTATAATAATTGTAAAAAATAAAGCTGACTACTTCGCGGATTTCGCCTATCGCGGGTTATTTTTAGAACGTAACTCCCGCGAATAACGAGGGACCACTGTATTTGTATAGATGAACGAGGTGTTGGTATCTGAACTCTGCATATGTGATTCCTCCTAGCTATCTGGTGTATGTGTTTGCTTGTGCATGTTAAACCACACACCTGCCAATGCTCATCATGACACTGGTGTTCAAAGTAGGATGGAGCAGGACGGAGTAGGACAGAGAAAAGGGAGGAAGATGCCACCAGGAGTTATCATTGATCTGGCTGGCAAGTAGTCAGCCATGACGTTTATGCAGTGATGCAGCAGCAGCCTCTGGGTCTTGGTCGAGAAGAAAGCCAGGCTCACCCTGCTCCTGTGGCAACATCAGCGCTTCGGTCAGCTTAATCCGCTCTCCTTCATTGACAATGCGCTCAGCTCCATCTTTGATTTCAGCTGGTTCAGTTTTAGGCCAGCAGGAGCTAGCCATAGAGGTGTGACCAGGGATTGTGTTTGTGTGTAAAGTCAGCAGAGGACCCACCACCCTGAAGTAACCCATGGAGAGAGTAGAGTGAGCGCTGGCCGTGGAGTAGAGTGAGCGCTGGCCGTGGAGTAGAGTGTTCCTCGAAAACACTGAGATGACCTTCTTGGGTGAGCTGCAGACTTCAGAAAACGAGCAGGCTAATGTGCAAAACCCCTCCCAAGCCAACCACTGAGCTGCCCTGTGTCTGTGTCTGTGCCTGGCTTATGTGAGTCACTGATGAGAGGCAGCTCTGTTATATAGCATTTCTGGTGCTCTTCCAGACAGCCATTACAGCTGGAAATTTGCTTCATTATTTCACTGTTGCATAGGAACTAGGCACTGGTGGCGGGTGCTTTTAGCAAGAAGTGGCTGTGATGTCTCAGCTGTCGTCACACTGGACAGCCACAGTGGTAGAATATAAATGGTATAAAGTTTGTTTATATGGTATTAATAGTGGGAACAAAACAGGAACAGATATACAAAAGAGTGTGGTAGTTATACTCACATTCACCTGTAATTTTTAAGCCATCCATCCATCCATCCATTCATCCATCCATCCATCCATCCATCCATCCATCCATCCATCCATCCATCCATCCATCCATCCATCCATCCATCCATCCATCCATCCATCCATCCATTCATGCATTCATTAATGTATTTATCAATGTATTTATCAAATAGTTTTAGTTTTTTAGATTCTCCTCAACTACTTCCCGTGATTCAGAAAGATGGAGCCACTGTTCAAAAGATTACACAGGTTTAATACCCAACTGACTAGCCATTTGCCATATTGTGCTGATTCATTCACCCCTAACCCCCCTCCCCCAAAGCCTTTGGCCCTTCCTTTGCTCTGCTTTGGCCAGGCCAGTCAACTCCCTTTCCCTTAGGCCACCCAGGATCTGGGCCTGTTCCAGTCGACCTTTTCCCTGAGCCAGCTGGTGAGCTCTGGAGCCCTGCTGATCCCCCCCCCCCGGTAAGCTGTGCCACAGACCCGGGGACCTCGGTGATCCCCCACTGCTGCTGCACCAGTCTGTGCTGAATCTGCAAGGATTTCTTTCCCTGTTCGAGTGCTGACCACCACACGGCAACTAAGCGGGATCGAAATTAAAGGAGAACTTCGGTGTAAAATGAAAATTGGCACGTTAAAACATTATACCGAGTTGGTATGTGTACTGAGGAGCAAAATTGATTTAGCCTGTTGCATTCACAGTTTAACTATTTTTTATAGTTTGACCCAGAAGGCTAACAATGGAAGTGGTAGGTGCCCTTAGACAAAGCATGACGACTATGCTATTTTTAAACCATTAAAACAGCTAGAAGAAACTCCACACTCCATCGGTTTGCTCCTCAGTACACATACCAACTCGGTATGATGTTTTAACTTGCCAATTTTCATTTTACACCGAAGTTCTCCTTTAAAGGAGGCTGCTGGCAAATTTGGTCTTATTGACCTAAACAAAGTTTACCACATAGTTCCAGTTAACTATAGGTAGGCATTGGAATGAAGATGAACACTGACATATATTAGACAAACCTGAGCATTTATGGGTGTTTTAAATGTGTTGAGCGAGCTGTCCACCAGATAGTGTTTCAGTCATCTATTTCACTCAGCTATAAAAGACCTCAAGGATCCCTGGCATTAATATCTATAACATTGATAATATTGAACTACACTGCATCAGTTAGGCTCACTGTCCAAGTCTGAATGCTAGTGTGTGCCCCCACATCCCCCACATAATTAAAGGCAAATTTAAAAAGTCTGCTTCCACATTTAGGGTCATTACACATACGTGTGTGTGCCTCAGTGAGCAACGCAATCTCAGCTAAAATAAAAATGTTAAGAAGGCACCATATTGAGGGCTGAGTGTTTGTGGCTCAGTCCTCGAGATGAGGTATGCTAGTGACTGATTGCTGGCATGCGTTGTCTGGGTATGACGGTAATTGCGTTTATGCCTACAGTCATCAGACCCTTGCAGCTCGTATAGATTGCATTATCACAGCTAGATGTATTCTGATGGCTGTGTGCTTTATTTGTGTTATTGCCTTTGCCTCTCGCACTGCAGTTCACTGAAGTGCCCAATGCTATGCATATCGGAGTAAAAGTTTGAGGCTGTGAGTATATGGCCAGCAGAGAAAATCAGTGGCTCATAAAGAATTGATAACTATGCAATCACAACTAATTGTTTATTTATGTATTTATCTATTTTTTTACTTGTTCGTTTTTTGTAGGTTTGTTTGCATGCTGAGTCACATTTCAATATGAACCAGATGGAGTATACATAAATGCAGATGGTGCTTTAAGCAGTACCAGTAACCAAGAATCACATGCCCACATGTTCAGTACACACAATAAATGATCCAGAGATTCTATCGAGTATCAGTACCAGGGATTCCATCAAGTGTCATACAGCCTTTATTTGTGAAACAGCTCCCCTATGACAGTTCATGACTTCAGTTTTCACAAAATTATTCTCAGAATACACTAGGGGGACTTACACAAGAGGCAAGATGTGAGAAAGACTGACATGTTTTTAGTCACAGTGTATGATTTTGAAAGACTACAACAAGACGTCTTTGATGGCAGTAGCACTCTGTGTCTTGCTGTACTGGCAAGTAATCACCGAGTCTCTTTGTCAGCCGAGCCTTGTTAGCACTTGGGAGTTTACCCAATTCACTCAGTCTGGCTCAACGGAAAAATAACACCCAATAAACTAAAGTTACTAACTAATCAGCTTACTTAACCGACTTTGGACTTGCTCATGGGTGCCTCAGTGAGCTGGAGTCTTCCAATTGAGAGGTGTAGCCACGGAAAACACGGTGCTGATGGGCACGGAGCTATTAGCTATTAGCTATTAGCTTTAACGGCGCAGCTCTGGCCTGAGTCAGTAAGTCATATGAAAACCCTGACAACACATGCTTCCCTGTGGGAACACATACATCAGTGGCAGCTGTGTTAATGAGAAAGCTATTGGATTTTTGATACTGTGAGGCACTTTGAAGTTTTACAGTCTTTGTGTGTGTGTGTGTGTGTGTGTGTGTGTGTGTGTGTGTGTGTGTGTGTGAGTGTGTGTGTGTGTGTGTGTGTGTGTTTTGATTACTATGAAGGATGGATGGTGAGGGTTTTGTTCTGATCATACACACACATACACATACACATACACATACACACACAGGCACACATGCTCGAGGCCAATACTGTGTAAAGTTGGCAAGAGGGACCAAGCCCAAACAAGTCTCTAACTCTAACTGATGCAGCTGTATACAAACAAGACAGAACCATGCACTCACCTCAAAGTCTGACCAGTTAATCGAAGCACAGGAGTGACCATAGACTCACTTTTAATGGCAGCCCACAGGCTACGCTAAACAGATCAAATCAATCAGTCAGTGTAAGTCTCGACAAGCTACTCTAAATTCACTCAGGGCTTAGTCACGACCTAAGCTGCTTACCACCACTATATCAAAGGAAAACACTTTAGTGTCCCCTTGGTCATTAAGCCATGTGAAATTTACCTATAGAACCTTCCTGTTAAAAATATAACCATGTGCATGTTTATTGTAATAGCATAGTGCTTATAAACACAGTAGTATGTATTTCAACTGCATCATGAGCTAGTTTAATAGTTAGTTAATTTATTTATTTTCCCCTTGGGGAAAGTTTTCCTCACAGTTCCAAAAAAGAGAACATCCAACATATTATACATATTTACACATATTCACACAAATTCACATGGACATACAGTAATGTGCAAATGTTTTAGGGCACGTGTGAAAAAAACGCTGTCAACTAGGAATGCCTTCAAAAATGGAAGTGTTAATCATCTATGTTCATTAATCAACAAAATGCAGTGACATTCATATTCACACAGATTTACATAGACGATATGTATAGAATATCCACTGAAGACAGACTATCACATTCATAATAGTAATGCTATTGATGAGGGAAAAAGACACAGAAAGCAGAGGTCCAGTCAGTGTGTCTGTGTAAAATTAAGTAGTTCATATTGTTTTGATATGGGCTTACACAGTTAATCATTATGGTACTGGGTCTGCCTGAATGAGCACCATGGTTAGATGGCGATGTCAGTCAAAATCTTCTTCCCCCTCATCTTACCGGTTCTTCACCTTGTTCTTTTTTTTATTCTTGTTCGCTTTCACACTTCTGTCAGAGATTTTATATGCTGCTCTGGCTCCATCAAACACAGCCAGGAATCACAAACGCCTTCTGATAGGATCTGTCTGTCAGTCAAGGCACAGGGGCCGCAGACACAAGACAAACAACTCATCTTCACTCACCGAGTAGGCTGCGTTGCACAGACAATGAATAAAAGGAAGAAGTCTCCCCATGGCAAGGAGCTGTCCACACATCTCCATGTACTGGCCAGTAAGAGGATGGGTGCAGAATGGTTAATCACAACTGAAGGCATAAGAAAAATATGGTTTTGGACGGATTATCAGGTTTAAGATGGATTTTTAGGGTGAAGTGAAGTGAAGTGTGAAGATATAACCAGTGTATGTTAGTTAATATCTATTGGCAATCCCCTCTAAAAATACAGGTTGTCCAGTACCTTCTTCATGTCTTGAAGATAGGGTAGGAGAAACGGTTTGAGCAAGCTGCATTTTACAAGTATATAATTCAAAAGTCCAAACCCTTTTCTTCAGACTTCCCCCCCAAAGTCATGCCTCCAGATTTGTGCAAAGGGGAGGGGGCAGACACAAATGGCAGTTGAGTTTGATAGACATACAACCATTAAACCATTTCGAATAGGTCACTTGAAATGACTGGATGGTGTGTTTTCAGTCCTGTCCATATCACAGGTGACTAACTTGTTTTATTTTTGTGTTAGATCATTTTATTAATTGGTTGCCATCCGGTTGTGAAGAGAATTTTAAGCAATATAGTAAAAAGTGCTCCAAGAAAACATCTTCTACTCCACCTTTAATTGCAAACATTTAAGTCTCATTAACCCCCAGAGACCCAAATATAGAACAAAACTTCAAAAAAAAAATTTAACCATTAGATGTTGTTGTAGGAGGCAGATAATGCAGAAATCAGTGTTTATGTTCAATTTTGACACCCAAAACCCAAATGCTGTCCAAATCCAAATCCAATGCAATCCAAAGGTGCAACACGGTGATGTACTTCAAGGCAGGTTCGCAGGTCGTATGACTTTGTGGCCAAGTAACCTACCTACCATTCAGTAGTGTTGCAGAACTGAACAATAGGACCTATTAGTAATATATATGTGTTTTAAACAGGAAAAGAAATGTACAGATTTATTTTTGTAGAATTAAATGTCATGCTGTAATATTACAACAGTGGGCCTCACAGGGTTAAGCTTACAACTTAACGGTCTTCTGAGTGAAAAAGAATCTCTGACTATATTTGAAAGATTACCAATGTATAATCAACAGAAACCTAACGAGGAATCAGGGACACACTCAAAACTGGAACTATTTTAGTATGCATCATCAGTAAGCACATGTCCCCTCTCTATCAACCTTGGGTGGGCCGAGCTAACATCCCTTAACAACAGGATGGTGCATGGAATACTGAGAGACTGTACTGACCCGACACATGGCTTACTAACCTAGGACAGAAAGCTAAAACATCACTGATAGGAGTGGCATTACATTACATATACTTTGTAACACAAGACAAACAAAAAGCAACTTACATTAAATTAGCATTACAGTCCTCCATTTCACTATCATATTCACTTCTGTATGTCAGTGTTTTGGCAGTTTGTTGTCATTAGCCCTTAAAAAAGAATAATGAGCAGTGTCAAAAGATCACAAAGCAATGAGATGCCAACATGCCCCGAAGTGGAGAACATGTTTTGGAGGGAAATGATGGGTAGATCATTAAGTATACTGGTTGTCTGTTAATGCATACTAATTCATAAGCTCTGATCTTTTGATAGTTTCTTTGTGACTCAGAGAGATCAATTGCACCTGAATTTGAATGAGAAATTTCTTTTTTGTTTCCAACAAATACAAAGAAGTAAGTAAGAAAGAAAGAAAGAATGAAAGAAAGAAAGAAAGAAAGAAACACAGAAATAAAGAAAGAAAGAAAAAGCTCTCACATTTTGGAGTGCACTCCATTTTGATTCAGTGCAGAGTTACTGGTTAAGACTGCAGGACGTTTTGAAAGACCTATTCCTTGAATAGTTTTGATCAAGCAGGCCATTAAATCTCAAACAACTAAAAAAAGTATTGGACACCATCCATATTGCATCCATATAAAGGGATGGTAGAAATGCAAACATAAACAGGCTACACTGGGCTTTATATTGATGACTTTGTAACATGGATGGTGTCCAATACTTACAAGACTGTGCCACTTTGAATAATCCCTTTTATGGCATCCATCATAAGGGATTATTCACAGTGGCACAGTCTTGTACAGGGGGTTCAGACAACCTTTAGCTATCCACCTGTGCATCAGGTTCAAGGCTTATATACATCTACATGTACAGGTTCAGAGTAGAAAGTGCTGCATAAGACTGTCCTGTTTTCATAAAACCCCCAAACCCAGCATTTTCTTGTATCCTTATACCATAGATTTTCTTGTATATTATAAAACAATATCTTGTTTTATATGAATGGTTGGTTTTGGAATATACAGGCACTGAAAAGCTTTAATGTGAACTTCACTACTTCAAACTCTTGATTACCCAAGTTATAGACAGGAAAACTGTTTTTGTTGTTTTGTTAGCATTGTGGCATTATTTAAGTGTCTTGATATGTAATTAGTTCAGATAACGTGTACAGTTACAGCTGTGGCCTAATGATTAGAAAGTTGGTCTTGGGATCAGAGGATTGGAGGTTTGAGTCCTGTACCAGTAAGAAATAATTTGGGTGGGAAGCTAATAACCAGGCATCTAATCCCACGTTCCACCAGGATGTCCCTGTGCCTAATTCACTGTATGTAGCTCTGGGTAAGAGCATCAGCTAAGTGCACTGTAACACTAGATGCACTGCAGAGCGGCAAAAAGTGCAGCGCAAAGAAAATTATTGTGCCCCTATGGAATGAGTGTCCATTCTGTGACCTAATGTGTTTGATGCAGGTCTTCTCAGGAAATGTGGGGGCAAAGGAATTGTGTTTCTATACCTTATCATTTTGTAGGTATTAGCCAAAATTAGATTTTTGGGAATTTTAACATGTACACATTGATGATCCCAAGGTATAAAATTGTTTTTGTCTTTTCAGTTGTAATGGTTGGTGAGTTATTCTGCAGAAAAACACCACCAGCGCCAGCACCAAAATATAATGTAATAAATATAGTTTAATATAGCATATTACTGTATACTCCCACCTGATCTATAATGATGATGTATAAATGCTAGCATTGTTTATTGTTAGTTAGCTCATTTCACCTGGTCTTCTTTGGGCAATCTTGCCTGATAAGTAAACTCTGACTGTGTGTAATGGTCCTTGTACAATGTTTTTTTGGCGTACAACTCAAAGTCCCTCATGTCAGATTGAACATTGTGAAATTGCTATACTTGCATCTCTGCTCCCTCACTTAAAAAAGGAACTTGCACTTCCTACAATGCAATGTTTGAAGCTTATGTAATGAGGAGCCATTACTCACAGTAACAGTCCCAGTGGGGGTGTATCCTGGGATATCGCCACTCATGGAGTGCCTCTCCTCTAATCAAAAGTTAATAAATCGTTTCGACCGACCTAACTGTTGGATGAATCGCTTCAAACACATGCATGTCAGACTCAGAGCTGTTCAGCTAAACCCTGAGAATCCATATACTGCAAACACCCAAGGGAACATCCAGGGTGGACATCATTAAGCCTCAGATCATTACAATCATTAAACTCAAAGACACAAAAACGCCTGAAGAGCTGGTCAGGACCCAATCAGATACAATTGTTTTCAGAGCACAACTTCCTTAGTTGTTGTGTTTTCATATGGTGCAAGACCTAACACTGAGTTTTGTCATTTCAATTCTGATATCTCAACACACCAACAGTGTTGCTGTTTACACAATTGCAAAAGAAGTACAAAAAGATAGACAGGGAATGAAAATGATCTTTTTCCACCTAGCATAAAAAAACGAAAAAAAAACAAAAAAAAACAGAACAAATGCTCATGAAAGTACATACATTTGCTCTTTGCAGGACAGTTTATTTCCAAAAGTTCCACTGATTAAGACCTTTAGTTACATTCTGACAACACACCTTGTACATGAGGAGCAGCCCAAATAATTACAAACTGTTGTTTACAGAGCAGGCGTGTGTGACATCCTCACATTAATATAAGTGTCCCTTTGGAAAAACAGGGAATTAATGGTTGTACAAAAATAAGCACTGATTACATATAATGTTTATGTATCATAATTTTAGTGCTGTACGTGTAAGTAAATGTGTTTAGTCCACTGTATAATATGGTAAGGATGTGGGGTAGGTCTTTAAGTTAGCCGACCGATATTCTCAGTGTAACGCACCCTAACTTATTTATACAGGTGCCTTAGGGGTCCGAGTGGGTAGCAAGTACGGGTGTGTTGAAAAGTTTGTGGCGCCAGGGTGTTAAACTGCAGCCTTATTTAAGTGTAGAAACTGTCTCCTTTGTTTGTTTAAAGGTATATAGTATTTAGCCAAAACGACTGGGGAGATAACTCTGGACGTTAATAAAAGCGCGTCTCCAGAAAGAGGACGCGCTCGGAAAAGAGTTATAGGCCTACCTACCTTGCAGAAGGGAGCTTACAGCGTCCTCGGATCCAGCGAGATCGACGTATTTTTGGTATTTGATTTTTGTATTTTTTGCTGGTATACCACCAACACAATTGTCCTTTTTCTTGTTGTCTTTTTGCCATTTTTGTGTGGAATATATTTTTCGTTGCGTTTTCCGAGGAGGAGGAGAACCTCTGCGCGGCCTGTCTGTCTTCCTGGTTGGAAGCTAGACGTTAACTCTATCCAGCTTGGATGGACAATATGTGTTACTTTAGTGTGGACTTTTAGGATTATTCTTGTGAACTGAGACAAAAGGGGGGTGATCAAAGGGTTTGGGGTTGCACTGGGTTTTGTGGTTTTTTCAATACACCGCGCTCTGTGCGCAAAGAACCGCATCACGCGTCATATATTCGTTTGTATTCAGCGCCGTCTGAATATGTTTGCCCTGCACGTTTTGTTTTGATGTATATTTACGAAGGTATTGTCATTTATTTTATTTAAAGAGACGTTCATTCAAAAGAACCCCTTGCGCGTTAAAATAACACTGCTGTGTAAGAGTAGTTACAGGGAGGAGTGTTATACGTGTACTGGGGCCAGGCGGCTTATAAGGTCTCAGGGGGGCCGGCACCGCCTCATTGCTAAGCAAACATAAACACAAACAAACAATCCAACCAGACAAATTAAGCGATAATAGGCGGCACTCGAATGGTTTCATGCACCAGCTCAGCATGTCGCCCCCGTCACAACGCACCAACGCAACAGTGCAGTGCGAATACGTCTACCCACCACTGCAGAGCCTTTCTCATGCAGATAAGACTGAGAATCACACAGCGCACAAAGCCACAATAAGATGCTAATTAGTTGGTAGACTGATGTTAGATCACCAGGGCAGCAGGGCGTAAATAATAGTGTCTAAGACAAGCTTTAATGATCCCAGCCACTGGGAGAAATGTCTCCAGGATGTTATACAAACACCATGCTGTACTATATATTCATTACTTACCACTCTATTACATGTGTACGATCATGTCAGATAACCAAGTGTATGGGGATCCGTTTAAAAAAAGTGGATTAAACTCAAATAGCCCGCAGGTCTTCGCATATAATGTGATTTTGCTTCATTGAGCCACACTGATAGCTTGTGGTAAATCACATTTGGTTTCAGACAGCAGGGACACCTGTTCAGAGTGTTTTCCATAGGCCTATGTCCTTGGCGATGCTTGCCTCTGTTATTACGACAGCCATGTACTTGTAACATCCCATAATTAAGGTATCCACGATCAGCGTACCCGCCCCTTAATGATTCATCTCTCAGTGAAGGTATCCGTGAAGAACTTTCCACCTACATCAGTCATTAACCCTCGGATGTCAGCAGTATGTTTTTTTTTTAAATGTATGCCACTGCACTGTTGTGCTTGTCTCCATTGCCTGACTGACGAGGGGGGAGGAGCAACATCACTCCCCTGCCACTCAGTCTCTCCACTGCAGTCCTGCTGCCTGTCATCCACACGGCAGGTCTGACATTAAGGACACCTCTTCGACATTAAGTCTCCTGGTTGGCCATTAATGCATACAGAAACAGAAAGAGCGGGAGCGAGAGAAGAGAGAGGAGAGAGGGAGGGATGGAGTGGCCTAGAGGGAGAAAGAGGAAGAGAGAGAAAGAGAAAGAGAGAGCGAAAAAAGAGGGAGAGAAGAAGAAAGATGGAGGGAGAGAGGGAGAGCAATCATTTTCTATTGCAAAGAAATGAAGGCACAGTGAAGCGTAATGGTGGTTCAGTGTGCTCTAATCATGATGTTGGGTGTTAGGCTTTCACTGGAATCTGATTATACCTCTGAGGAGGGGGTAGGAGGGCATGGTCGCTGGACGCCCACCTAGGTAGACTAAAGCAATTTCCCAGACTAATAATTGGACATATATTGTGTGTGTGTGTGTGTGTGTGTGTGTGTGTGTGTTGGGGCCAGTGTCAGAGAGAGAGAGGAGGAGTTTTTCGGGATGAAGTTTTTAATCATAACCTTGAATAATACAATACTATGCCTTTTTGATATCTTCAGTGTTTGATTCTCCTCAATCATCTTCTTAGAAGGTGTTCTCTGTCTCTTTGGGGCTAGCTCAGAATAGAATACATTAGTCACAAGCACTGATTTGTGTGTGGGCGCATGCAAAAGTGTATGTTTTTGGTCACTTTAACAATAATGTTGTAATTATGTCTACTTATCGAAGCCAACAATTGTGCCACTATTAAATCACATTAGTGTAACAACCACCCAATTAACATTTCAACATTATTGCACACAGACAGCACCTAAACATACCCTGGTGCACATATTTTTACCACACTTACACTATAATGACATCGCTGTGATCGCCATGAGACGCACACTATGATCTATAAGGTGTTACTTAGGTTGATGAAGATTTGCTGTGGTAGGCCCACTGAGGTGGGCAGTGTGTACCGTGTCTATATACAGTAGATCTCTTGTCTCGTGATCCGTGACCCTAAGGCAATGTGACCCTTTCCGAAGCAGAGGAAGACATCTTGGCCTGTGTGCCATCTCTCTCCACTGTGCCTGCACCCCACCCCACACACAGCGGCCCCGCTGACAGATGATGGCTTTTTCATTGAGCCCATGTGTCACTGTCTGTCTCCCTGCGCTCCTACCCTGTTGACATTTGTCACATGTGACTGTTGACGTTTGCTAAACTCTCGCTACGCCTCATCTTCCTGCCATCCATTGTGAAGTGATGGACCTCTCTCATTCTGTCGGTCTCCCTCTCTCTCACTCTCTCCCTGTTCCTCTCTCTACCCAATCTTTTTGTCTTTGTCTTTTGTCCCTATCGTTCATATTGTTATCTCTATTTGTTCATATTGTTATCTCTATTCGTTCATATTGTTATCTCTATTCGTTTATATTGTTATCTCTATTCGTTTATATTGTTATCTCTATTCGTTTATATTGTTATCTCTATTTGTTTATATTGTTATCTCTATTCGTTCATATTGTTATCTCTATTCGTTTATATTGTTATCTCTATTCGTTTATATTGTTATCTCTATTCGTTTATATTGTTATCTCTATTCGTTCATATTGTTATCTCTATTCGTTTATATTGTTATCTCTATTCGTTTATATTGTTATCTCTATTCGTTCATATTGTTATCTCTATTCGTTTATATTGTTATCTCTATTCGTTCATATTGTTATCTCTATTCGTTCTAACATTCTCTGTTTTCTCTCTCTGTCGTTGTCTCTATCATTGTTGTCTTTTTCTCAATCATACTCTGTCACTTTCTCTTTTAAATCCTCCTTCTCTCTCTGTCTATACCTTGCTCTGTCTCTCTCTGTCTCTCTCTCTGTGTCTCGGTCTTTCTGTTTTTAATAAGTATTAGCCTGACTTCCATAGTGCATGATCTTCCCCACTGTAAGAGATCCAGATGTGTGGGAGTCAACATGGCCATTTCACACATTCCACTGGAGGTGCTTCCCACTTGCATCTCTGAGTGCTGTGCTGTGGGGGGATTAGTGACGATAGTCAACATTGAAGATCCAAAGGAAAGCATGCCTGACATTCTCAACAGCTTTCCCATAGTTCAGAACATGAGAGCGATTTGTGTCAGCAAGGTTAAAGCACTGCATTGGTCAATAAATCCTGAGAAATTGATCCGGAATGGCTCATGAATCTATAGGGAACGTGTGTGTGTGTGTGTGTTTTTTTTCCATTCTCTTCCCCCTCCGCTGAAATTAAATGTATTAGTTTTCAATGACTCCAATACATCATGGCTGCTTCGGCCTGCCTTTCACTTGTCCTTGCGTTAATGGCTCTGCTTGAGATTTCACTTCGATGCATAGCTGGAAAATGACTCCTCGAGGCAGCAAGGAATGACCACCTGCCACGCTCAGCCACCGCAGTCTATATACCTGGAAAGCCATTTCTTTTCATTTTTCTTGTTCTTTTCCTGAAACATAATTTGGCCAAATGAACATGCTGTAAATAGCTTTAAAATGGAGTTCATTTAGGAAAAGTCTATTGATTGTGTACTGTACAAATGAAAAAGGCTTTTCTGCATAGTGAATTTTCTTTATACAAGCTTGTCATTATCATACAGTCCCTTATATATTATTGCAAACTACACATGCAAACACACACACACACACACACGCACACACACAAACATGTGTGCATTTCTATCCGTATAGACTATTTCCATGGATCTCTATTGAGTCCCATTATAACATAACTAAACAATGCTAAAGTGTGCCCAGACCAAACCCATCCCTAACCCTAACCTGTAAGTAAAGCAACACTTTTTGCACTTTTTTTGTCAGTAGCAACAAAATAACCAAGAAAACCAAGTTGCATTTGTGGGGACCACCCCTTGTCTGGTTTCTCTATCTTAGTGGGGGAATTTGTACCCCATATGTGTAGCTTTAACAGGGGCACACATACACATACACACACACACACACACACACACACACACACACACACACACACACACACACACACACACACACACACACACACACACACACTTTAGTCTGTTCAGTGGTTATTATTACCAGCTGAAATGATGCGCTATTGATTTTACCACAGTTATAAGCTCACTGCTCAATTTGGTGACATTTGGAGAATAAAATGAGTCTTAAAGAGGAAGCCTGAGGTGCACATTTATCAATAAAACCCTCCTGGAGGAGAGGTCCATCTCTCTCAAAGCCAGTCGATACAGAGAGCAAAGAGGGACACTAAGCACAGAGCCCAGCATCACTCCCCCCCCCCTCTGCACTTGACACAACCCGTTGTTAATGCCTGGACTGATTGATTACAGATCTTGGTAAATGCTTCTCTACAAAACGCAGAAGTCAGAATGGGTGCGTGGGGGGTGGGATATAAGCTTGTGGGATCTGAAGAGGATTTGTTCGCGTACAGAGGTGGGTGGGAGTTGAATGAATGAATTTTTCTGGTTTAGGGATTTGCTGCTCTGAAGTTGGGTAATGCAAACAGTACAGATACGGTACAATCACAGTGACAAGACATCACCGAGTCTGGCACTCTCTGACATTAATGTTCTCACAAGCTTTTGTACAGACTTGGAGTTGAATAAGCAGCTCAAGTTGCCCGTTAAACAAACAGCACCACCCCCTCTAAGTTACTGCCTTTGGACAGATATTATAGGAAAGACTTGCACGTTTTCAGGGTATAGATTTCTTATCTGCAATATCTTATCTTATCGCAAATGACATACACGTAGAGTTTCCTTGTCCTGGAATGCATTAAAACAACATTAGATGCCCTATGCATGCTCACGGGCAGGGGCTCTGTTTGGATCTTATTACATGCAGACTGCGTGCCTTCATCTACATCTTGTGTCATGGATCTAGGGGCACGCAAGACACTTAAGGCAGTCACAAAGCCCTCCTTCTGATTAGAGCATTGCTAAAGGTGCAGCTTGTTGTGTTACCCCGGTAACAAAACACCAAACAGAAAGCCAGACAAATAAATAAGCACCCAATCAATGGCAATGACTGTAATGTATTGAAATCCTTCATATGAGCACGGGGGGGAAGAGGCAGTGGTGTGGGGTTCAAGTGGCTGCCTGTGCAGAATGTGATGAGAGGGAGAGACGAGATGAGAGAGAACTTATCAGGTAGTGGGGCACATAATGTGTGCCTGAAGGATCACGAGGAGCCCAGAGCTGTGAGCAAGTCTCACTTGCTCCCCTAATGTGCTGCCGTAATGTGCATTCTCATATACTGTGGAAAGCACTGGCACTTAAGAGCCGGTTATCTCAACTTCATCTGCCCTGTGTGTGTGTGTGTGTGTGTGTGTGTGTGTGTGTGTATGTGTGTGTGTGTGTGTGTGTGTGTGTGTGTGTGTGTGTGAGTGGGAAGTGGGTTTTAAAAGCTTTAGTACTGGGGCTATGTGAGCAGTAATAGGGGCTCATTTTTAACTCAGTGTGTGTGTGTGTGTGTGTGTGTGTGTGTGTGTGTGTGTGCGTGCGTATGCACGCTGGGGTTGACTAGGTGTCTGCCTCTGCCACTGTTGAGTGAAGTCTTGTAAAATAAGCTCATTACCTCCTCAGTGCACTTGGCTAGTGTGTGGGGCAATTTATCCCCTGGTAAGAAGTGCTGTCTTAGCCCTGACCTTGCCATCCGGCTCAGGTGCAGCTAGATGGATGATGCAGCCAATGGAGGCTGCCAAAGGAGGCTCAGACTCAGCCTCTTTGCTCATTTCTGCTGGCCTCCTTCCATCCATCCATCCATCCATCCATCCATCCATCCATCCATCCATCCATCCATCCATCCATCCATCCATCCATCTATCCATCCATCCATCCATCCATCCACCACTGGTGGTAAAACACAGCCTCTGTAGAAGCCTAGAGAGACAGAGTGTGTGTGTGTTGGCATGGGTGTATGTGTGTGTGTGTGTATGTGTTTGTGCACGTGTGTGGGTATGGGTGTGTGTGTATGGCTGTGTGTGCGTGTGTGTGTGTGTGTGTGTGTATGTGTGTGTCTGTGTGCGTGTGTGTGTGTGTGTGTGTGTGTGTGTGTGTGTGTGTGTGTGTGTGTATTCCCTGGGGAAATAACCCCATGATTGTCTTGTAGCACATGTCTTTGCCAGTTATTAGAGGAGTGGAAACTCCACTGGGGATGCTAAGGAAGTCATCAGCATCACAGAGTTCACGCCTAGCGTAATTTCTGAGAAGCTTTAATATGATTTGTCTTCAGGAACATCTATAGACCCAGCCTTTTTTAGGACCTAAGAACATCTACATTGTGACTGCAACTCTAGTTCACTAAAAAGAGACCGACTTACGCTCATGGCCAAAAATAATAAGAACACCTGTCAGTGTCCTCAATGTCCTCTTTTGCAAATGGCAGACAGTCTCTTTATTGTAGCTGTTACCAAAAAAATGAAGGGAATTGTGGATTAAAATATTTCCTAGATGCAAACAGGAGATAAGTGGGATAACAGCCTTCGAGATGACCGGTTCCGTGGAAATAACGACACGGTGGAGGGAGCTATACTCTGCTTCGTGTTGTGGAGTTCTTTGCTTCCTATGTGCACAGAACTGGTCATTAATTTTAGAATTAACTATATTTTTATATTATATGGGTTTTTATATTATGCGTTTATTATAGTCAGGAAGGCCAGAGAGGCAATTTTTAATCTTCTAATTCTAATCTTCTAATCTTTTTAAAACCACATTTATATCACTAATAGGACCTACACTACAAAACACTTTTGAAGTTTTCTTCTATATTTGGGTCTCTGGGGGTTAAATCTCTCCCAAAGGTACTCTTCCTATGTCCACTTAATCGGATATATAATTATATCATAATGTAACCTCTCATTCTGTCTGTCTGAACATTAATGTATTATCTGTGTTTGTGCCAGTAGTGTTAGTCAACAGTAAAACAAGGATCACTAAATGAAAACCAAATGAAAAATGACATACCTTATTAAATGATATTGCTCTGTTAATGGGATATAACGTCCATAAATTAGTGCATCAACAACACGATAATTTGCTATTGTTAAAAGGGAAGACACAACGCGCTTATTCAGAATCCTATTGGCTGACGGTGGTTTACTGTTCCAGAAAGTCTGACGATATCCATACGATACACTGACATACTGCAGATGCAGAACCAATGAAGTGTGACCATGAGTAAAGCCATGAATTGTTCCTGAACTGATTAGACTATTTAAAGAAAATAGTGTCTACTGTCTTATGTGACATGGTTACCAACATACTAATCTAATACTAAAAGTGTAGCTTACTTGAAAAAATAGTGAAAACTCATTGCCTCAAATGACTTCAGCAAATGTAACTATCCTATTTCAGGTTATGTATAGATGTAAGTTAGCATAACTTTAAAAAAAGGTACATTTAGGCAACCCGTTTATTTATTTTTAAACTGTTTTACACTGTAGGATTACTGACACTTCTGAGAAAAGCTTACAGAGAGTAAACATGGAGGCTTGTAGCTCCTCTATCCTGCTGTCTTTATAGCGCTCTCAAGTAGACCCTGGCATGTCTGCCTCCTTCTCTTCCCGGTGCTGGTCACCCACACTGCAGACACCGTCCCTGCTCTGCTCTGTGTGTCATTACTGAGCAGAGATGGTTGTCTTAGCCTGGGGCCTGGTGAATGCTTCATAGTCATCGCCTCGGTGACAGGCTGTCATGGTGTCATTAGTTAAACTGACATTAGATGGAGGCTGCGCATGTCTTGATTCATGGTCTCTGATTTAATTCGCCCTGATCACTCAATCAAGGAGCAAGACGCTGTCCAGTGAGCCATCCTCTAGCATACCACCTCCATATGGTATACAAACCGGTCCCTTTAGTAAATGATTTCGTGATTGCGATCCTGTGGAACTAAATATTAAAACCTGTCTTTTAAAGCCACAGCGTTACTGAGTGGGTATGGTTTTGCTTGTGTATGTTGTACGTATAGTAAGAAACAGCATGTATCTCAAGCCTGGGATGGTACTGCACTACTTGTGTGTGTAGTTGGAAGAGAAATGTCAAGTTGTCAGATTGGGAGAATGCCCACTGGTCCCACTGTCGTCAGAGCACAAGGCCGCAGCATTTACTGTCTGTAACAGAAAACTGACAGTCACTGGCCCTAATTGCGTCTGTCCTCCTCGTACATCACATGGGTTTGGGATAGTCCGTTTCTGGAATTTTGTTACCCTGTGTGTGTGTGTGTGTGTCTGTTATGGAAGAGGTTAAGTGCTGTTTTTGAATCCCTCTGCACTGCTGGTGGGTACACTTACACTGTCTGAGGGGAAGTCGGGGTAGGCAAGTGTGTGTGTGTGTGTGTGTGTGTGCGTGTGTGTGCATATTTGTGTGTGTGTGTGTACATAGTAGGCAAGGTCTTCTCCACTGCTACTGCCACTGCTGTGCTGCATGGCCTTTGAGCCTTTCATTGTGGTTACACAGACGATCTTTTCAAAACAAATCACTCATGGTTGCCTCATTGAGCCTTGACAGCTGTGGAAAGTGCCACGCTCGTCACAAGTCGTGCTCTTCCCTTCACAAGACTATGGACAAGCACCTTTTTGTGGTGTAGCCCCTTGCCTAATGTTGACTTTGTATTTTCTTTTTTCTTTTTCTTTTGTGCTATGTCTTCTTACCATTAAAGAGACAAGCCCTGAAAGCATGTGCTGTTTGCATTTGAAAGGTCAATCTTAGCATAAGTGTAAGTGAACAAGAAGAAAGTGAAGCCTTCACATAACCTTCCTGTTGCTTACAGCCACACGTTCACACACACTTCAGCTATGAAAGAATTCCTTTTGAAGGTGAAGCTCCCCAGGGCAAGGCCATTCTCCATATTTCCTTTGACTGAAGTCCAGAGTGGTTCACTAAGACCAGAAGTAATCATAAGGAAGTATTTGAGCTGACTTCTGAGCTGTAACGCCCCCCCAAAAGCTCATATTACGCCCTATTGTCTGAGGTGAAACAAATAGACAGTAACAATTCAATAGGCTCTCAATATTCCTCTCGTGGTTTAGTGATTATAAACCCAACACAGACCAAGTGCTTTGGTAGACCTGTAAAAAGTAATGTTTTGTTTTGTTTCATTACATTCCCACTCAGTTAGAGCAGCTCTGTTTACCGATCCAGAGCCCATGATCCGTGAACGTGAGCACATCAATTCAAGCGGGTGACAAAAACAGTTTGCTGAAACTTGCCCTATTTACAGCGGTGGCATTTGCAAAAGAGGCAGTGATGGCTGATAAATGAAACGTGGGATGAGCACAAACCTCCTGCATCCCTCTGATGGCTGCAGTGTTGGTATTAAGAGCTAACCATATCCTCAGCACATAGCCTGAGCCATGCCTCATGTGCCGTTTAAAATGAACAATGTCACTGCTTTGCATGACACCACCTCCCCCTTTATGTTTTCTGTGGGGTGTTTTTATTATATCCATCAGGAAATGTGAAAATGTTTGTATCCTATAACCACCCGTCTAATAATCAAAAAAATACATCTTAAAAAGATTGCCATGTTTAGCTATGTATAGCTAATATCAACTGTAATGAGACCATAATTATACTTTTAACAATTTCTATTATTGACACATATCTGTGTCTTTCAAGGCTTTAAAGATTGAAATAAATATGTTAATTTAATATTAATGTAATAATAATGTTTTTTCTGTCATTCACAAAACTAATGTGGGTGAAAAGCTGGACTAATTTAAGTTCTATACAGCCTATACAGCCATCGCAGCTCAGGAAATTGTGACTTGCAAGCTGATAACATCTTTCATCGCTCCCAAATTCTTTGAATCCAGAAGCTCACACAGTCCTTGAACTTGAGCCTTCAAAAGCAGCAAATGGAGGGGCCCAGTCTGGCGATGTGTGTCGTAATTCTGAGTGAGCGCGGGCAAGGGCACATTAATGTGTAGGATCCTACATCTGCATTCACGTCCGGAAAGCGCGTTGAAAGCGGTGAATACCGATGTGAATATCTGTAGAGTTTGTAAAAAAATGTCTGCCACACGCACAAAAAAAAACCTGTTAAATAATAAATCTGTTACCTCAGGGCTGATTTTTAAATCACTATTCTCTTATCTAAGGTAACCAGACAATCAAGGGCCCAGTTTGGGAATTTTTTCCTACAAGCGTCCCAGGAATCTGGCTCGGGGACTTGCAATCCCCATGAAGTTCCTAATGGTTTTACAAATAAAACTGAAGAATCCAGCCCATGAAATTACCCTAAATTGTGCAGCAGAGAAGCTGATGAATGGGAAAAAGCAAGCTCCGTGAGAGTGCGGATAGAAGCACCAGAAGTAAGAATAATTGTATTTGTGGCCCAAGGGCATTGCTCAGTCTTCACCGACTCACACATTTCAAAATGCTCCAGCTCAATTCATTGTAACTTTTTCTCTATTGTACAAGCATGTCCTTGCAAATTAATATTCCACAGACCTGCACAGTTAGCGTCAATATGAAGTAAAATGAAGAAATGAGGTCTCTCAATGCCGTGTGTCTGTTTGCACAAAAAGCTGTGCATATTTTATTTGTTGTGCATCCTTCCGCCTAATACAATATTTATGATCCTCTCCAGTCAATGATCTATTCCAGTTTATTTCGCTCTAATCTTTCTTTCCAGTAGGTGCACTGATAGGAATCTGCTATCTTGTGGGACCTCAGAAAGAAATCCTACGACGACACATCCAAATCACTCCTAATAGCCTGTAGCTTTTCAAAGAAACCAAGGCAGTCCAACCCTTATCGTCACCTTATCTCTCTTTGAAACGCTTGATGAGTCAATGCAATGTTCTTTTGAAAAAAGGTGATATTTTGAAAGCCGATGCAACACTGAAAGCCGTGCTGTGCTTATCTATGCTGTGAATAGTTAGCTTAACCCCACTCTGTGCAGGTTATCATGAATTAGTACATCATCAGTGGCCCTACATTAGGGCCACGATTAGCATTTCATTAACAAAAGCCGTGGAAAGGCAATTTAATAATAAAAGCACAATTACTGCAAGTGCATATTATGTAATGTTAAACATGTCAATGTTATTTCCAGGAACATCCAGGCATGTGATCGCCAGCTTCACTGATCGCCAACTTCACTGATTGCCAGCTTCACTTTTAGTAACCTCAAAACACAAAGGTACAATATACCTACTGCTGAACAGTACCATGCATGTCACTGCTGATGTTATCAGAGCATAGTTAATAACAAGACATTGATCAGAATCTCTTGACATAGGCTGTCTGTGCACAGTAAACTTAGTTCAGATTTGTCCTCTCCCATGCAGGCAGAAAAAGCTCAGCAGCATGCCAGTTACTGTATTACAGGACACCGTCATGTCAACACTCAAAAAAGACCCCTTCATTTAATAGCTGGAAGATAAGACACCAGAAACAAAGGTTACAAAAAGAAAGATTTCCTGTAAGGGGCTATTACTTACTGGAAACCTTGAAATGAGTCTGAAGTGCATTGTTCTTGCTGTCTAGTCTTTTAAGGTCATTTTTTTTACTTCAAAGAATGCATAACATCCCCATCCAAGCCTTTTTTCCACTCTAAATGTGTAAAAGTTGTCCCCGTTGAGTGAACATGAGAATGCTTTGCGACCAGTGGCATATGCAGTTGGGCTGCTTTGTTTGTATGTTTGTATGTATGTATCTGTGTGCCTGTGTGTGTGTGTGTGTGTGTGTTTCTGTGGGTGTGTGTACGTGCACGTGCATGTGTGTGTGTGTGTGTGCATATGTGCCTGTGTGCGTGCATGTGTGTGTGTATGTGTCAGTGTGTGTGTGTGTGTGTGTGTGTGGTTGGTTGGGGGTGGGGATCAGGGGGCACGAGGTAACAGTAGAGGTAAAAATGCATCAACAGAGGGAACATGGTGTGTCAGCTCCAGGTCCTGGTGGCTGCAGTAGTAATGGCTTCTGATTTGACAGCGCGGGAAAGCGCCACCATTCTGCAGTGACCGAGGTCATGGGCTGATGAGTTCTCCGGAGACAGGTGTTCCTTCCTCGGAGTGGGAGGATGACAGAACTCATCATTCGGTCAGAGTCAATCTCTCTCTCTCTCTCTCTGTCACATGCATACTCACACATGCACTATCTTTCCCTCTCCCTGTCACACACATACTCACATGCAATCTCCTTCACTCTCCCTTCTCTCTGTCTCTCTTACTCTTTCTTTCTCTCTTTTTCAGGCACACACATCCACCCACACACTGAAACACAATCTCACTCCTTCTTCCTCTCTCTCTTTCTCTCACTTGCTCACACACACACACACAATATACACTGCTCATTCCATGCAAAGGCAAGAAAGGAGAACACCCCCCCACACACACACCCCTCCTCCAGCTCAGAGGGGCTAGGAGAGAGCGCGACTAGCACCAGGCCTAGTGGGAAAGGACGGACGTGCTCGGGGAGAACGGCCCGGGAACAACTCGGGAATGCTGTCAGGGAAAAGCGAGTCTCTCTTAAGCACATATGTGACCGACAGCACCTGATGTGTGTGCTTTCCAATATCATTAGTGCTGCCCCCATTATTATTCTGGGCACGGACACGCTGGCACGCACGCCTCTGGCTGAGTTTGCAGTAGTGTCAGAGGGTGCTGCTACTTCCTTCATCACGCACTTCCACTACTCAACTCATTCTCCATCACAACTTCCTCTCTCTTTCGCTCCCTTTGCTCTGAGTTTCTTTTTGTTGAACCCTTTTTTCTGGCTTTCCATGACTTGCTGTGTCCCTTTGTTTTATTTTGCTCCACCATCTCTCCCCCTCTCTCTATGAATCTGTACACCTGTGGCGATTTCCCTGCCATCAGGCATCGCAAGTCGATAGCTTTTTCCTGTGCTATTTCAACACTCACACAACCACTACCTGTTTGTTTAAATCCTGTCTGAAAGGTGCTTACGTTCTCAAAAATCAATGCCTTGATCAATCACACTCAAATATGAAAAGGAACCTTCACCAAGCTGCCTGATCACGAACTCATTGCGGCCTGAGAGTTTGCAACCAAGGCTGATATAGGTCTCCCATGTCCGATCAGTAAAGCACCACTGTTGCTGCTGCTGTGTGGGTGTTTTTTTAGGATACTAAGGAGGGCAGGATTCTCATCCGGTAGTCCTTTACACCGTGTGTGCACGTGTGTGTGTGTGTGCACGTGTGGGTGTGTGTGTGTGTGTGTGTGTGTGTGTGTGTGTGTGTGTGTGTGTGTGTCTGTGTACGTGTACGTGTGTGTGTGCGCGCGTCTGTGTGTGTGTGTGATTGTGTATGTGTGTGTGTGCGTGTGTGTGTCTGTATGTGTGAGTATGTGAGTGTATATTGGGGGGGCAAGAGGGTGTTTTGTACAAGCCCAGTGCATCCACAACCAGCCAGTGATTACCCTCAGCCAGCCTCATAAATCATAAACTGCGGTTGGATAAAAGGCGATTTGCTGGCAGCGAGGGCATCGCCACAGCAACCAGAGGTTTAAGTGCGGGCCGATAACAGACACGACAGGCGAGGCGGTGTCGAGAGGAGAGAGAGGGGGGTTGCTAAGGCCAGCAGATTATCAGCGTAGCCTGCTAAGGATGGAGGGGGCTATAATTAATGTCCTAGGAGTTAAACCTATGACACGCCCCCATTCCCCTTGTACCCTGCTATCAGATGGAAGAGGAGCTGGACAGCTAAACAAACTACAGGGACAGAATACAAAGAAAAAAAAAAACCATGACAGAAAGAAAGAGAGAGAGAGAGAGAGAGAGAGAGAGGGAGAAAGAAAGAAAGAAAGAAAGAAAGAAGGCTAAAAAAAACTGTTCTGCTATTCGTTCTGTCCTCGTACGGCTCAGTATTGCTCTGTCTCATCGCATTAGAAAGCTAATGCAACTGTCTGTTCTAATACTGGAGAGCAGCTTTTGTGTTTTTTTTTCTTCCTTTTTCTCTTTCCCTCTCCTTTTTTTCAAACCACCCTCCCCCCTTCCCTGTTCCATTCTGCTCCGTGCTAAAGCAGTATCTACACTGTGCCAGAGGACGATAAGACAGAGCAGAGCAGAGCAGCACGGCGTTCCTTCCTGTACTTTTGCTTTCATTTTTAAGAACTTTCTGAAAAGGCAGACAAAGAAGAACTTCAGCAAGTCTTTCAGGTGTGTCTGTGCACGCGTGCGTGCATGCGTGTGTGTGTGTGTGTGTGTGTGTGTGTGTATGCCTTGATCTGTGTGTGCATTTTCTGGTTCTTTTGAGTTTCAGATTCTAAAGTTAGCCTTTTATGTTGGTGGGATTTTGGGATTTTGGATGAATAGATGGATGGATGAAAGACGAAATGGATGGATGAATAGCTTAATTTGAAGAACCACTGAGAAGATAGATGAATAGGTAGATGGATTGGGGGGGAAAGAATAGATGAACAGCTAGCCTACAGACAACAGACAGAGAGACAGTTCAGATAGAGGGACATATTTTTGCTGGATTTTTAATAAACGCAACATCTGCACTTCCACATATGTGTTTAATCATTTATGAATTAGTTTCAAATTTCTCTTTAAAATCACAAATGGTGCATTATTTTACCTTTGAACTACAAAAATCATTTCTGCTGCCATATGCATAACCACTAATTGTTTTAAAAGTGCACACATTTCAGTAAATTATGCATGGGCTGCAAAAACATGCATGCATACAAATACACATGAGCACATAAATTATTTTGGACATTCGCGTCCAGTTTCACTGATAAGTTGCTGAAGTACATGTGTAGTCCTTCCTTCCTTGATATTTCAACTGGGAATGTCTGTTTTGAGTACATTTCTGAGGTGTTTAATACCTTTAGGACAGTGAAGAATGACCCAGGAGGCTTCTGGTACAAAGACATGAAGTGGGATCAGGAAATTACATGAGCCAAACTTAAACCCAGGTCCCTATGGGCTCTTTAGACTCACACACATAGTGTGGATTTTGTAGCCAGGTGGTCCACAGTATCCACTCAGGCAGTGTCCTTTCAAATGTAAAAAACGTATGTATGACTGTCCTTCACTGGCATCCAAGGAGAACGAGTTCATTCTCAATAGGGAAAACATAGCCAAGACATGGACAATGTCAAGGGCCACATGGACAGTGTCAAGGGCCACATGGACAATGTCAAGGGCCCAGTAATGAGCAGGTATTAAAGAAAATTGAGCCAGCACCTCCATCCAGCAGCACCCAGGACTTGTCCACTGGTGCGGCTCATTGGTGGTGAGAGTCAGTGGAGCATTGGATGGAAACAGACTGAATGGGAAATGGATGGCACAGCCATCGCATGAGCTCAGTTAGGCTGCCAAAGCCCTTTGGAAGATGAAACATGACACCAGAGGATTCCATCAGTGGGACTTAGAGACCACATAGAAGCAAGAATGAATGACTGACTGGATAAATGAAAAACGAATGAATGAATGGATGGCTGGATGGATGAACAAATAAATAGATAGATGAATGAATAAAAAGCGTGTCTGCACGCAAACACACGCATGCACGTTCACATTACACATTCACACACATGCACAGACTATCTCTATTTCTTGCGCACAGCATGTAAGAGCCACACCTGATTAAGTTTTCCTACCAAAGGATATGTGTGCTCAAGGTCCATGAGGTGAGGTAATCTGAGGTAATCTGAGGTAATCTGAGGTAACCTCAGGACCGTCTGAGCAAATCTCAGATCTACAGATGCAGACCCGGGTGAGTTGGGACTGTGGTGCAATCAGACACAAAGCACCAGAGATGATCCAGAGGTCTCAGAGCTGGATTGAGGACAAGACAGCTAGACTTAAGATCTGGAGGTGTGAGGTCCGCATCTGAAAGAAGGCCAGTGCAGGCATTCTGTCGTACCGTTTGACAGTTGGAAGTTGATCTTTTCAGTTTTGGCTGGGCACCTACCCTGCAGAATGAACGGAGCAACAAATCCTAAGGGGTCATATATTAACATATTGTTAGAGAGTAGCCTACATCTGGCCTTGTGATACCTTGAAGATATTAAAAAGATTAAGGTCTATTTCTAGTCTTGTGCTGATTTTGTGTAGACATACTCATTCTCAGCTCTTAGTCAGTAACATCTGTGTTTTTAGTTTTTGTTTTCACACTTGTCTCAATACCATGTCTACTTTTTCAAAACTCTTAACACTTTTGGGTAACACTTTAGAATAACCACTTTCTATAAATCATGTAGAAATGTATTGGTTAGCTCTTAATTAACACTTTGTTTATCACTTGTTAACCATTATTTTCACATTATTTCTCATCAATAAATCGTATCAAAATCTAAACATCTATATTCTGTCAGCCTGTCAGTTGGCTGTCTGACTGTATAAAAAAAGAAAATAGGGGTGTGCACATCCAAAACATTTTATCACAGGTGCTAGAGAAGTGTAGCAGGTATTTCGCAAGAGGTGGTCTGCACCCTTTTTTGCTCTGCGAAAAGAATTTATTTAAAAAAAAAAAAAAAAGTTTCCAAATGTTGCCTTTTTTTTAATTAAATCTTTTTTCTGGAGCAAAACATTTTGCAGACCACATCTTGTGAAGTACCTGCTAAATTTCTCTAGCACCTGTGATTTTTTTTTTTTTTTGGATGTGCACATAATTTTCTTTTATACACACAGACAGCCAACAGTCAAGTAGACAGAATATAATGTTTATAGATGATTAGGTAGTAGACACAGGTATTTAATTGTATCAATTGTAAGCACTATAAAAAAAACACCACAGCTGAGTCCTATTCTCTGTGAAATGGAGGCCATCAGAGGACGAGGAAGAGTAAGGATGAGAGGGGGAGCCTGTTTAAGACTGGCAGAGCCACCTGTTTTAAACTTCACACCTCCAGGAAGAAATCGTTTCTCAATACAGGGGTGTGTTTCTTGAACAACTTCCTAGGTTAGCATTTTACTACTGTTGTAGGCCCACTATGGAAGTATCTACTATGGTAGTCATTAAACTGACCGTTTCTAGAAGCACCCATACTTCGGTAGAACTGATTGTGGGTACTTCCATACTGGGTCCTACTTCAGTGTGTGTCAAGCATGGAAGCAACAGAGGAAAAGCAGGGGACAGGTGTTTTGACTACATGGCTAACTTTTTGTTTACATGTCATGACACTGCTATGTCCTTTTAAGACATGTATTTGTCCTTGTTGAAATCATACCACAGTGACAATAATAGACGATTATGGTACAGTAAACATCTGGCAAAACTAACTAAAGTGCTAAAACTTGGCCCAATGTCAACGGCGAGACATGTGGTGAAGAAAATTATATTGTTATAAATCCGTATGTTGGAACAGCATCTTCACGTCAGACATCAATGCTATTGATATACTCTGCCACGACATGTGGCAACCATTTGTTGGTAGCTCAGCGACAAAGTCGTGTGCTATTGTATTTATACAGTGACAGATTCGAATCCCAATGCACGCCTAATAGCATTTACATACTTGTTTTAGTACAATCATTGGGCTACTCATGAAATCACTGCAACCTTTGTGCTATTCCATTTGTAAGTAATCCCAGTGCTTTCACGAAGCCTTATTTGTACAGGATGTAAATGAGGCTATATACTTTGATTGTCACTACAGAAATGCAGTGCCATTTTCCAAAGGTCTTTGTCTTAACTGTGATGAATTGTCAATCATATCATTAGGACAACTCAGCCAGAACACCTGCTGCTCATAGTTGCTCTAAACTATTTAAACCCTGTCAGTGTTTGGCCATTCATGTTTGAAAAATGGCAGGCCTAAAAAAAAAAACATTTCACATCACAAGAAATATCTGCTTTGGTGACTGAAGTGTTTGACCATCAAATCATTTTGTTCTCCCGGTTTAAAACTTCAGTCACCAATGCAGATAAAAAGACGGCCTGGGTGGAGGACACCAGGAGGGTGAATGCTGTGGGCCAGGGGCACAGGAGCATAGTGGAAGAGGCACGCATCAAGTGGAGGGATTCTTCCAGCGGCATAAAGAAGAAGGCTGCAGCACTCAGGAGGGAGAGAGAGAAGACTGGTGCTGGCAGTGTTGGGTCCTGAGGCAGTGGAAGGGATCCCGGGGGGCATAGATGTGTATAGTTTACACAGACAATCACCATCTGCCCCCCTGCTGCCAAATATTCAGGCCTCAACATCTGCTGTAAGTATATCCTAAGTGTTTATGAATTTTTTGGCATGTGTGTCTTTTCCTAGTTAGGAATAGTGGATATGCACAGGGCTGAAAAAGGGAATGGTGTACATAATCTGAATAATTGTATACGTGAAAGAGCACCATGAAGGGTTACATGACAACCATCTGCTACCTCTTTAACTGGCCCTATACCCTCCACCATGGCCACCCAGGCACCTGGCCCTATACCCGCCACCATGGCCACCCAGGCACCTGGCCCTATACCCTCCACCATGGCCACCCAGGCACCTGGCCCTATACCCGCCACCATGGCCACCCAGGCACCTGGCCCTATACCCGCCACCATGGCCACCCAGGCACCTGGCCCTATACCCGCCACCATGGCCACCCAGGCACCTGGCCCTATACCCGCCACCATGGCCACCCAGGCACCTGGCCCTATACCCGCCACCATGGCCACCCAGGCACCTGGCCCTATACCCGCCACCATGGCCACCCAGGCACCTGGCCCTGCACCCTCCACCATGGCCACCCAGGCACCTGGCCCTGCAGCCTTCTCATCGGCCGCCCCTCCCCTTGGCTCTGCACCCTCCGCTGTGGACACGTGCGCACCTGGCCCTCCACCGTCCACCTCCGGCATCCAGACACCTGGCTCGCCGCCCTCCAGCATGGCCACCCGGACACCTGGCCCTGCACCCTCCACCTCCGGCACCCAGGCACCTGGCCACCCATCCGGGTCACCTTGCTCTCTGCCCTCCACCTCAGCCACCGGGACACCTGGCGCTGATCCCTCCAACATCTGCAGCCGTGGCCACCCAACCCTCCGGGCTCCATCCTCCCCTCCCTCTCTGCACAGTCCTGTCAGTCTGGGAGCTCAAGCTCACGTGGCCAGATCCGTCAGCAGCGGAGACCTAGGCGGACCAGCCACTGCCAGTGCAGCGTAGAGCTTCTCAGGTCTGAGAGTACAACATCAATGCAGGGGGCCATCAGGGAGGACCTACAAAGGCTCACCAACATGGCTGGAGCCATGATGGACCAAGCTGAGAGGCACCATCAGGAGGCCATGGCATCCATCAGGGAACAGGGTCAACACCACTACCAGGAGCTGATGACCATGCTCAACATCATCCTGCAACAGGCCAGCAGGCCCAGTTTTACTCTGAGTATACCCAATGCAGAAGGTATGGGAATGTTATTGCAATACACATGCCTACATGTACATCATGTCACGTCACGTCACGTCATACCAGTCTCCAAACATGTAAAGAGCCTTGGAGTTATCTTGGACAGCACCCTCTCCTTCTCAAATCACATCAGTAATGTCTGTCGAACTGCATTTTTCCATCTAAGGAACATCTCTAGACTGCGCCCTGCACTTACCCAGCACTCTGCTGAAGTGCTTGTCAACAGCTTGGTAACATCTCGGATTGACTACTGCAATGCAATTCTGTCAGGCATCCCTAAGAAACTTTCTCACCGTCTTCAACTTGTCCAGAACTCCGCGGCACGCATTATAACCTGCTCAAAGTCATCTGACCATGTTACACCCCTGCTGCTCCAGCTACATTGGCTTCCGATACCCCAGCGGATTACCTTTAAAATCCTATTAATTACATTTAAAGCCATCCATAATCTTGCCCCATCATATATTAAGGACCTGTTGCAGATCTATTCACCCTCACGTTCACTGCGGTCATCTAATGCAGGATTACTGGTCCAACCAGACATCCTACTCAACACAATGGGTGCAAGGGCCTTCTCTTATGCTGCTCCGAAATTATGGAACTCACTCCCCTCATTCATCCGCACACAGGACTCTGTATCACAATTTAAAAGTGCACTGAAAACGCACCTTTTTAAATTAGCATATGAGCTCTAAGCCATAGGAGCTGTTTTTATGCTCCTGATATTGTTTTTTTTTAATGTTGATTCCTTTATGTATTTGTTTTTTTATTTTATTATTTTTTTTCTTAAGGTGACCTTGAGTGCTTTGAAAGGCGCCGTGTAACAAATAAAATGTATTATTATTATTATTATTTATTACATCATGATTGTACTCGTCTTCCACAGGCAACAGTAGTCTGGGCCTGGACCAGAACCCCCCCCCCCCCCTCCCTCCCAACACCCCAACCCTCGAAAGTGCACAAACCAGCACATACATCACCACATTTAGATGTGTATGTTGACGTGGGACTGCCAATGATAAAACATGGGGAGATGTCAGAGGGATGCATAGTATGTGGATGATTTTTTGTTGCATGCTATGTTTTTTGCACTTTTGCTGTGCCTGCTAAGTTTGCTTTATTGCTTAAGTGGTTTGTGTTCCCTTGCTGTGTATTCTTGATTGCCACATAGATTGACTCATTGCAAAGAGCCCTCCTCCTCCAGCTGCTCTCAGGGCATAGCTGATTAGCACTGAGTGGCTGGTTACACACAGGTGCTGCTGATTAGAGGTGAAATCTTCTGAAAGAACTCATGCATTGGCAGCGTGCTCTCTGCCCGGCTTGCATTCTGTCTGCTGCCCTCTCTCTTTCCCTGGATTCCTGTATTTCGCTGCCTAAACCTGTGGTTGCAGTGACTGCAGCTGTGCTTGGTGCTGTGCCTCAACTTTGTCTGCAGTTGGTCTACCGGCGCACTGGTCATTTGGGGCTTGCTTACCTGGTCGTTCTTCTCGCCTACACCACTGACACCTGCCAGATTGCTCCTGGCAGCAGAGCTCCTGCACTTCACAGTTGGCGTTTCTCAACAGCACTGGGAGCCAGGGGTGCGTTTCCCAAAAGCGCTGTTGCTAACTTCCTTAGGAACTTCGGTGGTTTGAACGATGGTCTTACTACGCTGTTGTTTCCCAACACCATTGCCCAGACTTAGCAACTAACAATGTTTACAACTACGGTAGTCCGACGGATCGTTCAACGATGCAAGCGTTTCCCATCAACAAAGTCTGGACGATCCATCGGAATTTGCCTCGTAAAGTTGTGCAGTTGGAACGATTAGCATGGACCTGTTGTTATAGACATTCGTGTTTGTTCATGTGACGTCGTGTTCGTCACCTTTGGCCTTTTTTGGTTCGGATTATGCAGCCGTCTATGCATTACTGCCACCATCTGCATGAATGATGTTACTCCCAATTTACTCAATTTTTGGTGTGGCATTGCCAGATCATGTAAAAAGAAGGTAGAAAACACACCTAATATCACACAAAGGCTGTTGCAAAATGTGGTTGGATTAAAGTTAATGTACGTCAGTGATGTTAATCAGCGCTTTTGTAATACTGTGATGCATGAGCACTAATTACTGACCCACAAGCACGGTTATTCCATTGTCCCATAGATCATTTCCACCTGTTACAAATTGATTACTATTCAGCAGGATTCGAACTCATATCTCACCGAAAAAGATAGCACACTTCCTTTGACAAGCACACTTCCTTTGACAGACTGGCGAGCTAACCACTCATCCACCACACCATTTACCTACATGGAGGGAGTGGTTATATGTATAGTTGTTGCTCCATGTAGTATAAATTAAATACAGACATATGATACAAACTGACATTCAGTTGTTGCTTTTAATGAGTAAGGCACATAGTTGTGTTGACAGAGATATCCCAGAGTTTCTACAGCTGTCATACCGGCTTAAATGAAATGAGACTACGTTTCTGTCTTTATGTAGATATAGACAAAGATCTTTGATTCTACAAAGATAAGCTAACATAATACGTTTGACTCTTCCTCCCTCAACACTCTCTGATATAGATAAGAGATTAAGAGAAATTCAAACATACATTTGCGAGAAATTCTGAGACGACTGAACTATGACACAAATATGTGAAGGTATGTACTGTTCACCTTTCTGTAGAATTATTTACTTTCCCACAGTATTGTGTCCACATAATTTACTACAGAATGTAAAATGCAGAATTGTCTAGAAATCTTACATTACAGTAAATGTAACAGTTGTGTTTTTTCTGTGTTTCAGAGAGTCATGCAGATTGATGGTGAGGAATACAAACATGAGTTCATTTACATTGATGAGACTTCAACCTCGGTAGAGCCAGCAGAAAGGGCAGAAACTTGATTGGGCAAAGGACCTTTGGTCAATATCCCTAAACAATGTGGGGGTAACAATACCCTTTGTGCTGTCCTTGCAGTCCTGCACTGCCACATGGAGTCCTGCACCGCCATGCCAACTTCGGTCCGTACAACACTCAACTCATCCTTGCATTTTTCAGACAGACTACACAACATTGTAACTGCAGTAAACAGAAATGAGCACATGTGTTACACTGTTGTGTGGGACAATGTGTCCCTTCATAAATCTCCTCTAGTTAGAAATTGGTTTCAACATCCAGTTTACAGTGCTTTATCTTCACCACACTCCCCTTCCCGGAATCCCATAGAAGAGTCTCTCTCAGCATGGTGGTGGAAAGTTTATGATCTGCAGCCATACGTGCAAATGCCCCTTATTCAGGCAATGGATGAAGGCTGTAACCACATTGATGCAGCATCCATACAAGGATGGATTCGACAATCCAGGAGATCTTTCCCACGTTGCCTAGTAGATGAAGACATCACCAGTGAAGTGGATGAAATTCTGTGGCCAGATGTACCCGTCATGGCTCAGAGACGAGAGGAAAAAGGAGATTCAGTAGAGCAGGTGAGTCAGGTCAAAGCAACCAAAAATGACACAAACAGGAGAGCACTGGCCAAAAGATAACAAAAACTGTAGAGGTTGTAGAACAGCACAGAAGATCACAGGAGTCACCAGAAAACTGGATAACCAAAGACAGCTAAGGCTCATAGGACAAACAAAAGTACACAAGAAGAACGGAGAAACCAAACCACGCTTAGAGTCTGTTACAGGTGCACACGACAGAGACCAGACAAAGACTGGGCAACAAAGGGCAGTTTAAGTAGGAGTCCGAGGGGACACAGGTGTGTGTGATCAGCAGTCAGGGGAGAGTGAACAGGGAAGATGAGTGTAATTAGAGTTCCAAATGGGCGTGGCCGGAGGAGAACCAGGTGCAGCCGATTGAGAGCCAAGTGCAGACGTGACATCTAATTCATCATTTTTTCAACATATTTACATGCTGTTATTTATTGTTCATTATTGTCCAAATTGGAATTATCAGAGAGTCACATGTACCTAAACAGTACATAAACATGTACATGTACATAAACAGTCAGTAGGTTTTCCAAAACATTTACACAATTGAGATACAATTACGGTAATCTAAAGCTGTTTAAAAGAACTCAGACCGAAGACTCAGCATATTCTGTGCATAATGTGAACACTCCAACCGTACTCAGACCCCTTTGAAACGAGCGGTCTCAGTATGGTTCGCTAAAAAGTCTGCGGTACGGTTCAGCTAATCTGTGCATTGTGAACACAAAAAGAGCTGGGTTGCCTTCCCCTTTTTCACTGTATGATAACCTCCTTCGCTTGCTGGAGATGTGTCACGTAACTATAACCAGGAAACTATGCAGTAAAGAGAGAATAAAACATGGTTGCTCGTGGTCGTGTAATTGTAATCGAGCAGATTAAGTCAGCGGACACACACAGGATTGATTCATCAAGACTTTACTGTAACAAAACAGAACAGACACGTGCAATTAATTTGCCGTCCCAATAGTATTCAGTTGGCAACTGGGGAAGCTACAGCAGGTTGCCAGGCAACGCTGCTCACACGCTGCCAGCACGTGTATGTGTTTGCATAGAAAACCTCGAACTACAGTTACATTTAAAACAAAACATAGCAACTTGATGAAATTCACAAAAACAGAAAAAAATTAAATGTAAGAAAATGACAAATAAAATCACTTCTACATAAGGTCAGTAACTATTTCCCTGTTGAATATGCACAAACTTCACCAGGAAACACGGGAGGGCAAGCATGGCAGCAGACATTTTGTTCCAAGTGATAACTACCCAGAATGTAGTGCACTGGGAGTCTGAGAGCCCTAGAGGACCTGGTGTGAACAAAAAGGTGGCTGAGGCCCCATCAAAGCTCAAGTGGATCAGAAAGAGAACCCGGTCCTCTTTGTAATAAACTCACAATGTGAAAACTAAGATGACTGAGTTCTTTTTCTGTTGGTCCACTTACAGGGGGAAGGAACATATGCGGGAGTTGAAACACCCATTGGGAAAGGGCTCAAGTATTGCCCAGTAGCCTTTAGCATTCCATTGACTTCCATTCATTTTAGCATCACTTTGAAATCATGTAACTTTACATGAGAAGCACGCTGTACCTTGTTTACAACCATAGTTGTAAACCGGACAAAACACAGCAAAACATATTTGCTCCAACTGGAAATTTGTCATGCTATTGCCTTGTAAGAAACGTTTATCTGAAATTATGTTAAAAATGACGTCACTAATTAAGAAACTGTCCTGTTTGGACAAGTCATAGCCACTGTCATGCCCGTTTATTTTTTTGTTTATGTTGGGGAAACATTTCCAGCAGTATTTCAAAATAAGCATTGGAATTGGTATTTGTTCATACGAGGAAACATTATCTTAATGGATTTTACTATTCGATGCAAGTGAAACCCAAAAGAAAGATGGCTAACCTAAGCTACACATTATAGCTTGTTATGTACCTGTTAACTAGCTAGCTCCCTTGACATGCTCGCTTGCAAGACTGTCTGAAACAAAAGTTAGAAGAACACAAATCAAGTCCCCAAGTACAGTATTCGCCTCCCACTCCAGTAAGCGTGATTGCAGTTTTAACGGTAGAAAAATACTAATTAAGAAAATTGTTGTACGCTGTCTGATTTGTGATTGAGCATCTACAGTACCAGTCAATTTATCATATTCGGGTTCGTTGGCAATGCCACCAATATGTTGTGTTAGCTAATGAAACAGAATCCACACAGACTAATGCTGATGATGAAGGTAGCTACGCAACACAACATATTTTTAAAAAAACATCTTTTCAAGAAACTCTGCTAAAGAAGCTATTTTCATTCATTGCAAATGGTCAAATTCAATCCAGGTTATCCTACCTCAAAAATGCCTTAAGCAACTCCAAGCCCGATTGCCCTCCTCTTCCTAAGTAGAGATGTAGGCAAAGAAGTATAGAAGTATAGTGTTCCTATATTCTTTGAACCTAGGTGGAACAGAAATCCACTTTGCGTGCGAGCGAACAGAAAACATCTTCGAGATAGCTCAGTGACTCAGAGCTCAGAGCTCAGTGAAAACGGGTAGTATTACTGTGCATTTCTTGTCATTATAAAGTACTTCAAACAAACAAGCAAAAAAAAAACATTAGTATGCGGTGATACAGTATACTGTAGTACAAATGAAAACTACATGTGCTGTTTCCAATGTTGCAAACACATTATTGGGCTTCATTATGTCTTTGGGCTAGGTCAGGCCACAGCACCTCATCCACTTTGCTGGCAATGATGTCCCTAGCCAGGCAACGGGGAAAGAAGCCACTAGTATGTCGGATCCACCCCTGACGCCAATTCCATTGCCTCTAAAAGACTGACCCTCACCTGTAGGTAGTCAAAAGAGCTAAGCTATAAGCAACTGGACTTCTTTTTGGAGCTTGAAGACGTTTCACCTTTCATCCAAAAGGCTTCTTCAGTTCTGGCCTGATGATGGGAAACCACCCATCTAAGTTGCTTACAACTTAGCTCCTTTGACTACCATGACCTGGATGAATGAGAATCTACAGACAGTTTTTTGAATACATTCAATGTCAAAAATACTGTAACAATTGTACCTGTTCTCCTCTCGGAATCTTCGTACAATGGTAGACACAATCTACTGAGATTGGGTTGAACCCTTAATCTTGCCTCTCTCAATGTCAAGCCATGGACAAGAACATGGTCCACCACAGTGGCTCTAATTTCATCAAAAATTGGTATTCTTCCTTAGCTTGGTAAACCCGCCCCTCGTACTTCATTTCATTTCGTGCAGAGGGTCTGGAACAAAGACCGTCAGAAACGATTTGCTGGAGGTGTGGACTCTGCTGAAGTTTTAAAAAAGTGCCTCTGCCTTTACCCAATCGCTAACGCCTGGTCGTCACGTATGCAATTAGCCTACCTACGCACTACAATTCAAATGTCGCACACAAGGTCAACGTCACAGCTAACGAACACAACCTCTGTTCGCTGATTGGATTGATGTCTCTGGAACATCGCAAATCTAGCTCAAGAGATTCCGGTCCAGACCCTCTGCACGAAATGAAATGAAGTACGAGGGACGGGTTTACCAAGCTAGTCCAGACCCTCTGCACGAAATGACATTAAGTACGAGGGACGGGTTTACCAGGCTAGTCCAGACCCTCTGCACGAAATGAAGTACGAGGGGCGGGTTTACCAGGCTAGTTCTTCCTCTACCTCCTCTTTCCCTTCACATTCTGACTTCCTGTCCTCCTGGTCTTGTTTGCGCTCCCAAATGCCCTATATTGGTGATATTCACTCATTTGACATGAGGCGCAACCAATTCTGACTCGTTGTGCTTAACTTGTGGCATGCTTTATTTGTGATTAAATGTTGAAAAGAAGGTTTACCATTTTGAATCACATGTGTTAAATAATGCAAAATGTGTTTTAAGAATGAGAATGTTTTTACAGTTGTGCAAAGAGGAGTCAGGGAGTTTTGCAAATTGTGTTCTACTATGTGAAAATTGTTTAAGGTATTGACAAAATAGTGAAGAATTCTGAGGAATTGCTCAAGCAATTTAGAAAGTTGTTTAACCAATAGGTTTTTGTGTTTTAACATTTGATAAAAATTGTAATATCTGCATGCGTGAAATAATACAATACATCTGAATGCATGTTTTTATTGTGCAAGTGCTTTATGAGACTATTTTGACATTATAGGACAGTGAACAAGAACTTAGACTGTATTACAGTTTTTTTAAGTTTGCTTAAACACTAAAATGCAAAGTTTCCCACAATTAATGAAACCTAAAACTCAAGTAAGAAAACATCAGCTCAGGTTGGCACCACTCTAAGCACATTTGCAGCTTCACACTTCTTTCAAAACACTACATACAGTGATTTGCTAAACAGTAAACACACTTATATGCCTTACACACGTGATTACATTGTAATGTCACATTCTTTCAATTTCTAAACACTAGCTATCAAATTACCACACCTTTGCAGCCAACTGGTTAAACACAATCGTCAGGTGCGAGAACACTAAGGGCCAAAATGCAAAACTCAGCAATCAGCCTTAAACACTGTAAAATAGGGAAGTTACCCTGACTTGAATAGCAATGTAAGGCAGTGTTGTAGCACGAGCAAGCGAAAGAGGAACAGTGAAGATGAGAGAGAGAGTGAGGGGTAACAAAGGGAAGACATAAATACTGTCACTGCAAGGTATAATGGGAGGGGAGCATGGACAGAGAAGACGAGGACTAAATTGATTACATGCGAATGACATTGGCTGACTACCTTGAAAACCATAGGTTGAGACATGCCACCAAATTGGACACAGATTATTCTTACAGTAGCTTTTTGTCTCCAACAATACTTTACTGTGTTTACTGTGAACGTGGTTCTTTGTGGAAATGGCTGTGTTTCAATTTTCAATATGCAACCATACAACAAGTAAACACTTTAGCATATTGACTGTTTTTGCATTGAAAGTAAAAACAATAGCAATTGAAATATATTATTGAAGTATTAGTCATGTGGTGTGTTTTATGAATGTATTCATGTCATCTCTGAAAAAAATGTAACCCAGATTATGTCATTAGAAAAGTGAGTAACAAAGTGTTTAGGATTGTGGCCAGCTGTGCTCTAGTGGTTAGGGAGTTGGTCTTGGGATCTGAGAGTCGCAGGTTCAAATCCCACCCTACCCATGGCTGAAATGCCCTTGAGCAAGGCACCTAACCCCACACTGCTCCAGGGACTGTAACTGAAACCCTGTAAATGAATGTTGCTCTGGATAAGAGCGTCAGCTAAGTGTAACATTATAAAAAGTTACATTATTACAAGTTATATGTGCAAATACCTCTTATTCATGCTATGGATGAAGGCTGTAATCACACTGATGCAGCATCCATGCAAGGATGGATTTGCCATGCCAGGATTTTTTTTTCCACGTTGCCTAGCAGATGAAGACATTGACTACGAAGTGAATGAAATCCTGTGGCTGTCTAATTTTTTTATGCTTTCAACATATAGTTACAGATTTTTTTTATCATTTATGATTGTCCAAATTGGTTTTCAAAGTCATGTGTACATAGTACAGTTTTTTAAGTTTGCTTAGACACTAAAATGTAAAGTTTCCCACAATTAGCAAAACCTAAAACTCAAACAAGAAAACATCAGCTCAGGTTGGCACCACTCTAAGCACATTTTCAGCTTCACACTTTTTGCCAAACCCTGCAAATAGTGATTTGCAAGACATTAAACACACTTATATGCCTTACACACGTGATTATATTGTAATGTCACATTCTTTCAATTTCTAAACACTAGCTATCAATTGACCACACCTTTGCAGCCAGCTGGTTAAACACAATTGTCAGGTGCCAGAACACTAAGGGCCAAAATGCAAAACTCAGCAATCAGGCTTAAACACTGTAAAATCTGGGAGTTACCCTGACTTGAATAGAAATGTAAGGCAGTGTTGTAGCAAGAGCAAGCGAAACAGGGACAGTAAAGATGAGAGAGTGAGGGGTAACAAAAGACAGATATAAATACTGTCACTGCAAAGTATAATGGGCGGAAAGCATGGACAGAGAAGGCGAGGACTAGACTTTTTGTCTCCGACAATACTTCATTGTGTTTTACTGTGTTTACTATGAACATGGTTCTTTGTAGGAATGTTTGTCTTTCAATTTTCAAAATGTGCAACCATGCAACAAGCAAACACTTCAGCATATGACTGATTTTGCATTGAAAGTTAAAAAAAAAAAAGCAATTGAAATATATTTAGTGAGCAATATTAGTCATGTGTTGTGTTTTGTGAATGTATTCATGTCATTTTAAAATACTATGACGATCAGTAGGATATGTTTTGTGTGGAATATACCTTGTTCTCAAACTGTAATATGTATGGAAAGAATAACTGTGTAGAGAAATAAACATTTTCATTGGTGTGCAGAAATGGTGTCATTACATGTAGTGTTTAGTGAATGTACTATATTTTACTTTGTCTGTGTACTTTACATGACCATCACGAAAGTGCAAATGTTACAAGTGTTTTGCATTGTTTACCACTGTGTCTAACTCATTCAAACACAAATACAAGATATGACTCATGTGTGCACAATTTGGCACCAAAATAGCATTTTTATAAATATGTGTACAGTTTTGAAAGAAGAATAGCATTTTGCAATAGATCTGGGGTGTTCTGGAAATTGGGTGTATGGTTGCATTAACTGTGTGTAGTGTTTTAATAAAATGAGCCCAGTGTGTAAAATTGTGCTTAAGCAATTGTAAAAAACTGTAACAAATGTGTAATCGAGAAAATAATTTAATAATGTGTCGTGATGATGAAACTCAGCATAATTAAATTAATCAAAATTCTGAATGTACCTCATTCACATGCTGATTATTTTATTGTTTGCTCGCCATGCTGGAACAGTTACTACTTAATGTATTTGATATTAATGGTGGACGCAGACTCAACTGTCAGCAATTACTGTGATTGCTGGCCTCCTTGTAAGAAGCGGTTTGATTTGGCAGAATCACCAAAACAACAAATGAAATGGAGAAAAAAATTATGAGAAAACTGAACTGGACAGAAGAGCAGTGCCTGATGAGGTCAACCAGAAACATTATTCCTGCATGATCAAATCGGTAGCGTCTTATTAAATCACTGTAGTTCAATATATGGAGAATATCTCTCCTTCCTCCTGTCTTTTCGCCATCTTTTCAGTTTAAGGCACTCTGAGGTATCTTAAAAGTCCTCCTCCCTCCTCTTAAGTTTTTTTTTTGTTTACCTTAGGACATCTCTTAAGGCCTAAGATGTATGTGAATAAGTTTTGTCTTTCCAAGGGAAAATCTACTAACAGCTACTTTTAGCCTTTGTGAATACAGGCCCTGATGTTCAATTTGCTGTTCTTGTATACAGAGCTTATAGTCATTGTACTTACCCTTTGACCTTCTGACTTAGCATTTACAATTTTCATGTCTTAGGACTAATCACGGACAGTGCAGGATCCCGGCGTCCATCTCTCAACATCCCTTCATCATGAACATTCCTAAACCATGGCATATTCAGCCTTAATTCCTGAGTGGAGTATATGTGTGTTTAAGGAAGTGACATTCATCATTGTTCTAACAACCAGTGGCAATTGCCATGTACCCTAAAACTAGCAACCTCCTTTTACAGTCCTTTTCAGTTTAGTGTTTAGGGTCACCATCAGCCCCCCCCCCCCCCCTTTTCCCGTAATATCTACTAAATTATGAATAACCTTTGTGGAACCTCTATGCATCTAATCTAGTAATCATAAATGATCAATAAATTACATCACCATCAAGAACGGAATGTATTTTTATTACTCAAATGTGACCAAAATATAAAATCTGGTGTGTAGTTTCTGCAGTTTTACGCCTTGATGCATCCATTATTTGATCAGTTTGATGAGGCTCCTCTTCAGCTATTGCCTCTGTGATGGAGGTGCAGCCTGCAATTGATTTGACATTCCAAGTGGCAAAAAGAATATCCTTCCCAGACACGGGTCTCGCATTCGTTAGCAGCTCTCTTGAGAGATAAGTGGCCTGGGCAAGTGTTTATCCCCTGTGCGCTGCCTTAGAATCTCGGTCCCAATGACCTGTGGGTCCAGGTGTAATTGTTTGTGTTTAACTCGATTCGGTTTCCAATCTCATTGAAAATCAACCCTGAGAGGGGTGGCATTTTTGTTTAGAGCCCAAAGGAGCTGTACTCACACACCAGCCGCCCTGGGGTCTGCAACCCCAATGAGCGTGCTCCACTGAAGGATTTTTTTTTACTCGGGACTGTTTTATCTGTGCCACCCCCTCATGGGTTATAAACATTCTTCCTCACAGCTACATGGGCCCTCCACAGACACAAACTACTGAGGGGCCTAAAAATCAGCCGGGTACATGAGATACAACACAGGGATTCAACCAGCACCTGTGCTGTATATTTATGGCATGGTGCTGTATCGAATAAGAGCCAGGGTGTTGTAAGATGGGCAGGTTACAACAATCCCACTGTTTTAACACTGACAGGGAACGCTCACTGATATTTTCCTTTCTTTCTTTCTTTCTTTCTTTCTTTCTTTCTTTCTTTCTTTCTTTGGGTAGGTGGGTGAGCTGGAGCTTGTCTGTTCCTTTATTGGATCTAAAGTGGCTATCGGTTGCCCAGGATAGAGGTACCAGAGCAAAGCCCTTTACATCATTAATAATATTAAGCATTTTATTAAGAGTTTTGGTTAATAAATGTCTAATTAATAACTACTGGGCTTTATGTTACTATGCGGTAGAGTAAAAGCAAAAGGTTCAGTGCTGAATATCATGGTCCTCATGGATCTGACGGCTACATCAGGGATGAGGGGTAGATAGAGCCCTGTTTGTTGGCCTGGGTGTATTCCTAAGGTGTTTTTGTCAGAGTGTTATTGAACAGGTCCACTGTGGACGCAGAGTGCTTCATCTGAAATGCCTCACTGACTAAAATGTCTTGTTCCCTTCTTTAATGCAATAAGCAGTTAGAAACTTATTAAATCACTCACTGCGCGACTGGCTGAGAAATTATTTAACAGAGCCGAAGTATGGTCATTTTACTCAAACGAATGTGTCTGTGTTTCTGAGAGTGGAAAGCAAACATCTGGTACTGTACACAGACAAAGAACCTGATTTAATGGGGATGCACATGTGCCGAACACACGCAAACTTGATGATGCCCTCGAGATAACTTCTTGAATTAAAGTTTTCACTAGGTGTACTGGGGCTGGTGCCTTTCAAACAGACAAATGAATTAACAGTGTCTGATTTGGTCTCTGTTAGTAAAGGAACAAGCATAGCTTTGCAGGTTATATCTACAAATCTTAAGTATCTTTGAATACGGGCCCTGGTGTTTTAAGCCTTTGAGATGTGCAGCATTTGATGCAACTGCACTATTCAAAGGCTGTGAAAATGAGGCCATGCTTGCCTGAAATCCCAGAAATCTGCATTACTTGAGACACACACAAACACACACACCCTACACACACACACACCCAAACAAATACACACACACACAGACACACACAGACACATACACACACACACACACACACACACACACACACACACACACACACACACACACACACACACTCAAACACACACACACACACACTCACAAACACACACTCTTTTTTAACGAGAACGCTTTGTAGCCATCCACAACATTAAAAACCTCTTTGGCCTAATGGGATGAGGCATTTGCAGAGCTCCCGGGCCTATAAACTAGCAGCAGCAGCAGCGTGTGTGTGTGTATGGGGAGGGAGGAGGGCGGATGTGCTCTCTGTGCTGTTTTCTGGAGCTCATCATGCCTATTCCTTCTCTTCCCCTGGCGCCATGATTAAACTCTCCCAGAGTCCTCACATTCGCTGACACAGGAAGATCAAGCTGATCCCCGTCAATCCCACAGGCACACACACACACACACACACACACACACACACACACACACACACACACACATACTTGATACTTTCCCAAACTGGCTTTCTGTGCTTATGAAGCAGGCACTCACTCTGGATCATGAAAATTACACCTTTGTTCACCAATTAATCCCTTTGTTTTGGAAAAGATTTTTTTCTGTGTATTTTTGGTAACACCTTATTTTAACAGTTCCTTTTACAGTGTATCTACATGTAACGGCTTGTAATATTATGTACTTTCACCGTACGTACACTAACACTAACCCTAATCCTAAGGCTTACCCTAACCCTAAAGAACAGTGTAAATACATAATGTTTCATGTACGTTGTATTTTATGATGTTGATACACTGTAATAGGACCTGTAAAATAAATTGTGTTATGTGTACAGTGCAAAGTTCATTTCTGTAATGTCGTGTAAATATATATCTTGCGAGCTCTTCTGTATGTCATTATTTATCTTACATTTATATTGAAGTTGGGCTTGACATGTAGCCTATAATTAACATAAAAGCAGGCCTATATTGTTGGAAGATCTGCTTCTGGTCTTTGTTCTTGTCGTGATGTACATGTAAGGACAGAGAATATTATCCCTAATCAAACTTCAGTGATTTTCAACTTTATCAGATGTGCAACATCTATGATAAAGTTTGACTGACAAATAGAATTCAGCCATCTATTGGGAATTGAAAGTCTTCTGGCCGCATCAAACATAGTACACATCAAAGACCAAGAGCACTATCAACACAGCATACTCACTTGTTTTACTTAGTCATGTTTATACATCAAAGAGCTTGAACAATACTGATCCTAATGTATGTCTGAGAATGCTTGTGTGTGTGTGTGTGTGTGTGTGTGTGTGTGGGCGTGTGACTGTGTATGTTTCAGGGAGAAAGAGAGTGAGGTGGCATGAGGGATAGAGGGGGGTTGTGTGCGTCTGTGTGTCGGGGGGGGGGGGGGGGGGGTCATTTTAGGCAGAAAAAAAGAACTGCCTTAGGTTTGGTGGTGCGAGAGAGAGAGAGAGAGAGAGAGAGAGAGAGAGAGAGAGAGAGAGAAGAGAAGTGTGTGTCTTTCTATGAGTGCTGAAACCCTATCCCTTGAATCAATATGAGATGAGCTGTGCATGGCGTGCTTTGCTGCTGGCTGGCTCGCGGGCCCTTTGATATCCACTGGCAGGACGGTGAACTCCCTGCTCACCAGGAGGAGGCGGGTGCAGGACACACCGGAGTGCCAAGCGGCTCCCTGGTGTCTGCAGGGCGATGAGATGAACACAGCGAGTAGCCTCCACCTGCTTCTTGGATGGCCTCTCTGTCAGCCATGACCTGTCTCGCTGGCCTGAGCTGCAGCACAAGAAAATGCCAGATCAGGTGAAGGCACACATAAACCAGGTGGATGGATGGATGGATGGATGGATGGATGGATGGATGGATGGATGGATGGATGGATGGATGGATGGATGGATGGATGGATAGATAGATAGATAGATAGATAGATAGATAGATAGATAGATAGATAGATAGATAGATAGATAGATAGATAGATAGATAGATAGATAGATAGATTACACATCTCGGGGAACACATACACATTTCTTTCTTAGGGGAGCAGTGGAGGTATGATACAAGTAAACAGTTGGTGTGTCCTTTTTTATAGCACACAACAGCAGTTATTCACTTGTGTATGCTTATTAATTCATGGATAGTTTGCTTTCTTTATTCCCAGCGCTACGTAACTGACATACTGTATAGCATACCAATCTAATTTCCTTCAATACATTACTGGTGATGAGGCACACTGTACCTACTGTACACACACATAGAGTTTAGTCATGCTGTGGTCCTTAGGTGGCTATTCTGTAGCCTGGTAAACCAGCCCCTCGTACTTCATTTCATTCTATACAGAGGGTCTGGCAGTGCTTCCATTGACATAGCTCTCTTAGGCAGAATTTTGCCTACTCAGTCAGCGAACAGAGGGAGTGTTCGTGAGCGATGACGTTGACTTTATGTGTTACATTTGAAGTGTAGTGCGTAGGCAGGCTAATTGCATGTAACAACCAGATGTTAGCGATTGCACAAAGGCAGAGCCACCTCCAGGTAGAAATTGTTTCTCAACACAGCACTGTCAGACCCTCTGTACAAAATGAAATGATGTACAAGAGGCTGGTTTACCAGGCTTAGCTATTCTGTGGACTAAACAAACATATGGGTGAGGGGTGCTAAATTGATAATGTTGCAAAATGCATTTCCAAGACATCTTTTTTGCTACTTAGCTCATTGCTGTTTTTTGTTTGTTTGCTTGTTTTGTCAGTCTTTAAGTACATGTGTTTATCCTTGAACCTCGAGAGGAGGAATCCTTGTTGCTTTTGAGAATTCTGGAGTGTAGCCCTCTATACATAGGCAGGGGAGACACAATGAAGATTAATAATGAAACAGAGCTTATGCTTTTTTAAAGAGAGTTGACAGTAATTATCATTTGCCTGTGGACCTAAGTACTTTTTCATGTCTTGCATTTGTATTGCATTTCGAATGAGTTTTGCAAAACACAATTTTCTAACACAACAAGAAGGAAATTACTCAACTCAGAGCCCCTTTTACATGTATGTATTGTGTATGTGATTTTCATAATAGAAATTAGAATTAGATGGTCAGTGTAAAAGGTACCAAGGAGGTGAAGACCTCCTTGTTGTAATGGCTAAGGTCTTGCACACCTCTTCTGATGCTACATGGACACATCATCAATGATGTAACCTGGGCTTATCAGGTGTTTCGGGTTTCTCAACATGAGACACCCTCACCCAGATGACCAAACGGGGGATAACCAGGCCCTAGCTTGCATCCAAGTAGCAGTTGTGTTCCACAGATCGCCCTGCTTGACTTCTACACATCAATCTAAATGCTGTTCCTGCTGCATCGGTGATGTTCTTGATAGCGCTTTGGTTCTGTAGCCCTCTAATGCCCAGGTGCTCCAGTGCCCAGCAGAGAGACTGGCCTGACAACGCAAACACAAGTCACTTTCACTACCTCATAGGCCTCAGAGGAGGGTAGGGTACGATGAAAGCCTTTAAACCAGCAGAGGCAGTGATGGATTTGCGCACCATTCTGAAAGGCAATAACTCTTGGGTGAATTACATGTGTTTCATTTATTGCACAAGTGAAATCAGATGCAGATACATAACTCAGGAAAAGAGAGAGGCACCTAGCTGATACCTCTCTGTACTAAGGCCTGGAATGCACTTGCTGTTTGACAAAGCGTATGCCTTCACAACCTTCTGTGCCAAGTCTACACACTTGCTGCAGCATTCACAGCCATTGCACAATACTGGAGTTATACATCTGAGGCAAACCCCGGCAAACCCACAGTCAGGTAAAAAACACTGTCTGTCTCCCTCTTACGTCATGGTCACTGTATTCGCATGACTACTTCTAGTGGTCATGTCGATATATATCCTGCATCATGTTAACTCACATCGATGTGCATGGCTGGCTCACCAAATGAACATAGATTACACATGGCAGCCATGATGCATGCACATGCAGTACTCGTTGTTAAAAGCAAGTATATTCCAGCCCTATGAAGAAGTGTGTATATAGGTTCTTTGCACTACACAAAAAGTGTTTGTTAGAAATGTCCAATCGGGCTGAGACTTCCTTTGTTCTTTTACAGTTGCTAAACTGTTTTGCTACCTGGTAGGTAGTGAAGGGAACAAGACCGCCTATGTCAAGACCAAGTCAAGACCAAGTCTTTGAAGGGTTGAGACCGAGACGAGACTGAGAAGGCAGAAAATGGTCCTGAGACCAGTCCCGAATACCACTTCACTACTGGTAGGTGACTTAGTTTCTGAGGTGTACTGTAACTCTGTGTATCATAATCATAGTCCCATTCTCAGTGTACTGGATCATGTCAGCAAGAGCAAGGCCAAAGTGAATGAAACATTGTTTTGACTCAACTGAAATACCTTCCAGTTTAATACAGATCGATAGACTGTTACACTGTTGATGTAGGCCTGTCTTCAGTTTACCACAGAAATGCTGACATCTTAGTTTTGGTATGCAAACAGTACAATGTTCAGACTGAATGTCAAAAAACAATTTTACCGCCTTACTGTACTACCTAATTTATTTATTATTTTGGTGGTGGAAACATTTTAAGTGATGAATTAACTATTTTAACACACCAGACAAGACAGTTGATGACAACTATGTTGCTTGCCAAAAAGTAAGGTGTCTGTGTTGTCAAGCATTGAATCTTGCTGGTAACTTGGTACACTTTGTAGTAGTAACATGCTTGCATATTGCTCTTTTTTCAAAGTTGTAGTAATGTTAGCAAGGTTGGTCACTCATAAATTCATCACATCACCAATAAGACGCCAGGACACACCAAGATAGATGGGGAAAATCAACTCGGTGAATAACAGGAACCAGTGAAGCTGGCTGATGGAGGTGACTCAGAAAGCCAAGTAACCGATGAAATGTGAGGCTCTCCATTATCAAGCATGTTCATGGGTAAGCTGTGGCCGTGTCCATGCCCTGTGTGTGACCCTGCATAAAAGTGTTCTCATGTAGACAAGCGCTGTGGTATAAAAGATGGGCTATAATTCATGGCAGTCACACAGCAAAGCCTGGCAGCCCACACACCGGCATTGGGAATTACTGTTTCTGCCTGAAGCTGCTGCATTTAACAGCCAGAATTGTCATCCTTTTAAAAATTATTTTTACTATATTTTTATTATTTATTTATTTTGTATCCCTTATTTTACCAGGAATGTTCCCTTGAGATACATTATCTCTTCTTCCAGGGTGTCTTGGCCAAGGCAGCAGCAAATAAGTTAAAAAAAAGTTTCAACACACATAGACAATATTCATAGAAATAATAATAATAATAAGAAGAAGAAGAAGAAGAAGAAGAAGAAGAAAAATATGTTTTGTAGAAGATCATCTGGTGCTCATCTGGACTGTATCTGCTTAAAACACACACTCACAAATAAGCTTTATGCAAATTTACTTGAAATTATCTTCAGTAGCAGTGCCACATATTTTCATCTCTTACTACTGCTCCTAATGCAGCGAGTCGAAAATATTTCAAAGAAAACGGAAGTTGGGTTGGCAATACTGTGATTTGGGCATTATCTTAGCACTAATGCAGAGCACCAAATGGGCCTTGCTCTCTCCTCTGACCAGCAGAGTGTAGCGGATGCTCTGATACACAGTTTCTAATGACAGAACACAGCTAAGTGGAGCCTGGCAAAGTAAGGGCCCTAGGCCTGATCAATAGGCATTGATCTCCCTCTTGCGAGTGGAGGCTGCAGACATGCTTTTACTTCGCTTTTTCTTCTTTTGTACATTGAACACATGAGGTGGACAAACAGAAACTGTCTAGAGAAAGGTTGCCAGAGTACAGAGAGAATTGTTATTTTTTCTCTCTCTCTCTCTCTCTCTCTGTTTCTCTCTTTCTTTCTTTCTTTCTTTCTTTCTTTATTTCTCTATCTCTGCTCTGCCATCCTTTCCACAGTCCTGCATACTACAGTCAGACATCAAAGCCTCAAAATATCATAGCCTGCCATTATAAAACCATCTAAATTAAAATATCATAGCCTGCCATTATAAAACCATGTAAATTACAGGACTGTAGAGCCCCCTTATGCGTTTCTTTATCTCTCTCTCTCCTCTCTCTCCCTCTCTCTCTCTCTCTTTCTCTGTGTGTCTCTATGTCTCTCAGCCTCTCTGACTCTTTTATTCTCAGTAAATGTGTGTGTGTGTGTGTGTGTGTGTGTGTGTGTGTGTGTGTGTGTGTGTGTGTGTGGGTGTATGCATGTGTGCATGTGTGCGTGTGCATTTGCATGCACATGAGTCCTATTTCACAGAGTCAATCATGTTCTAGACCAAATCACTGGCTCCAGAGAACTCACATGTTTAACTTGGCATCAGCAATTGGCATGTCTATATGGGCAGGATGGGAGGGGTATTAGGTCGGTTGCTATCCAGTTACCTCACTACTCCATAATGCTGAATTGCACACAATGTACCTTCACAAGCTGATACTGATGCCCAAGAGCCTACATTCCCAGTATCTATTTATTAATTATTTGCCCATCCTGAGCTCTTAGTTGCTTCTACTTAGCTCATCGTCATATCTGTTTTCTGACTTGCTTTTGACATCAAAAACAAGCTGTGCTTCCCTGGAGCCCTCCTATGAGGGAGGGTGCGGAGTGGGCTCAGGTGAGGTTGGATGGGGCAGGGTGAGACCTTGGCTTTGCGGCCGAGATTGAATCGTTAATAGTCAGCTCCTGCAATGCAGGAAGAGTCTGATTAGGACCGCAGGCTGTGAGGAGCTGTTTCCTTTTATATGTGTCTGCAACTTCCCCTGGCCACTATACTCTGACATCTGCATATAGAGGAACCCTGTGTCAGACCACACAAAAAAGCTGTGTGTGCATAAAAAAGCCTACTGATCTCCCAGGCACCTAATTCCCGTGACTACATATACGAGCTTTCCTCCGGTGTGTAATATCTTATCACAATGCACAGAGGACTGTGCTGAATTTGACATAACATTAGTCTTCCACCCCCTTACCCTCGCCCTGATTAAACATTCAGGCACGAATGTTACCAGACTTAACTGTTTATGCATAGGGGCAAAGGCAAGGGAAGCCTGAGAGGGCCAAAAAGGACAAAATGGTGATGTAAAACTGAGCCTGAGCTGCAGATGACTCATGCGTTCTGTGGCGTCGGTGGGTATGCAGTTTGTTGCTGCAGTCTGTGCTTCCATCGTCCGTGGGGGTTTCAGGCCTTCGTGTGTTTAAAAAAAGGGCAGCATTCAGAGTCAGCAGCCTTTAAGAGAGAATCAGAGAAATTCACTGGCATGCCATGCCACAGAATGCCACAATGAACCAAAGCCATTGCCAGTTTTCTTTGGCCATGTGTGTCGACCTCTCATGTGATTTCACGTGTACCTTGATGCTCTCTCTATTTTTGTGTGTATCTGCGCGCATTTGTGTGTGTGTGTGTGTGTGCGTGTGTATTTATTTAGAAAGAGAGCAATAGAGGGAGAGGGAGAGCAAGAGAGCGAGAGAGAGAGAGAGAGAGAGAGAGAGACAGAGAGAATGGATGTTTTCTCTGAGGTTGTGCTTGAGTGGGAATACAATTTTTCTCTTTGACTTCACACGCCCTCCCTCCTGTGTACCTTTCCCTCCCTCCTTCTCTCTGTCTCTCTCTCTCTCCCTCTCTCTCTCTCTCTCTCTCTCTCCCCCTGACTACGCCCTCACACTCTCTTTCACCTCACATTCTCTCATGTTCTTTCATTCATTCTGTTTGAATGGCAGACTTCTTTTTCTCTCTCTCCCTTAGGGCTCCTCTGTCTCTCTCTCCTTCTGTGCTTTTCTTTTTTGCTTTTCTCTCTTTACCAGTGGCAATTGTGGGATGTTTTTAGGGGTGCTCAAGCACCCCTGAATTTTAACTTGTCTCCTCTGAACAGCAAAATGCGAAGGTACAGTATGGCTAATATAGTTCAAGTGGAACATATTACAAATACAGGTGTGGTTCCTATGAATGTTTCCCTAATAGGCTACTATTTATCATGAATTCCACTTTTGTCTTATGATAGCAGCACCTGCTATACAGGCCCCAAACTTTTTGCTAATAGCTATTATGGGTAAGCCTAAAATAGCCGCATTGGATAATTATATTGTAGGCTTGGCCATTAGAAGGAAGGAGTGATTATCATGGCCATTTGTGAATTACAATATATGGACAACGAAGTTAGTCTACTTTATGTGATAGTTGCGTATAGGCTACTAATGTTTTTTTAATGTTAGCGTACATTGTGTTTCTTAGCCTGTGGCTAGACAGGACAAGGTTATACTACTTTATGTCACTTCATGTGTAAGTGATTTTTGTAAAGGTTACCCTATTATGTTTCTTTGCCTGTGAATAGAATGGGGAATCATACTGCAACACCATGATACCACATGGATAGTAAACTGAAACAGCAAAACCTGTTGTGTAACAGCAAAGCCTGACCCTATTACTTTTCCAGACCATTAGCCACACCCAACCGGAAGTGAGGTAATTGGGGTTTTATGCATTTGGACACATGATCAATTTAAACGAAGAGGGCATCATAGGGTGTTTCAAAGTTACATGTCAATCAAAATTGTGAGTGAAGCTTAAAATTGTTTGACAGTCCATATCTGGGTTTCTAATTGCCCAAATCTTACATCATTTATATCATTAAACAATACCATATTGAGCCGTACCTTGTAGCCTATTAGCCATTCTCTGGAGGACAGACCTTGGTCTCACCTAGGAGGAATGGCCGCCCAAAGTTCGCAGGCAGCGATGAGTGACATAGCAGAGCGTGGCATGACATCCATGATCTACGCTATCCTAAAATCTAACACCAGCAGATCCAAACGACTAATTCTGAAACATTAAAAAACGTCCAGAATGGTCAGATCTGCTTCACGTGACAGTGATTTTGTGCAAACAACCTGATGACCATGTTTTTATAGCAGATATACCTATACAAACTTGTTGAAAAAGAGTGTATAATAAGAGTATATAATATGGCCCATTTAAGCCAACAGCCACTGTCAGCACTTGGGGCTAAGCACCACTAAAGGTCAGATCCTAGAACCGCCCCTACTCTCTTCATCTGTGTGTTTCTCTCTGTCACTCCTCATTTCTCTCTCTCTCTCTCTCTCTCTCTCTCTCTCTCTCTCTTTTCTTGAAGAGAAGATGAAAGCCAGCTCTCTAACCTGGTGGGATGAAGCCACTGAGGCATGCAGGGTGTGTGTTATGTGTGTGTATGTGTGTGTGTATGTGTGTGTGTGTGTGTGTGTGTGTGTATGTGTGTGTGTATGTGTGTGTATGTGTATGTGTGTGTGTGTATGTGTGTGTGTGTGTGTGTGTGTGTATGTGTGTGTGTATGTGTGTGTATGTGTATGTGTGTGTATGCTGTGTGTGTGTGTGTGTGTGTGTATGCTGTGTGTGTGTGTGTGTGTGTGTGTGTGTGTGTATGTGTGTGTATGCTGTGTGTGTGTGTGTGTGTGTAGGTGTGTGTGTGTGTGTGTGTGTGCGTGTGTGTGTGCGTGTATGCTGTGTGTGTGTGTGTGTGTGTGTATGCTGTGTGTGTGTGTGTGTGTGTGTGTGTATGCTGTGTGTGTGTGTGTGTGTGTATGTGTATGTGTGTGTATGCTGTGTGTGTGTGTGTGTGTGTGTGTGTGTGTGTGTAGGTGTGTGTGTGTGTGTGTGTGCGTGTGTGTGTGCGTGCATGCTGTGTGTGTGTGTGTGTGTATGCTGTGTGTGTGTGTATGCTGTGTGTGGGTGTGTGTGTGTGAGTGGGTGTGTGTGTGTGTGCGTGTGTGTGTGTGTGTGCGTGTGTGTGAGAGAGAGAAAGACAGAGAGCATGGAGCGAGGCATGGAGGGTGAGAGTGTGTGTACTATGCTGCATTGTGCTGTATTGTCTTTCTGTGTGTGTGTGTCTGTGTGTTTGTTTCCGTTTGTGTGTGGGTCTGTTTATGTGTGTGTGTTGCGTGCAGGCGTGCAGGGTGAGTGTGTGCAGGTGCTGTATTGTGTGGTGTTCTGTGCTGGGGGTGTTGTGTTGTGCGCTGGGACGCGGCTGTGATGCGGGCTGCTTTTATCTCCTCAGGGTTAATAGTAGGGGGAACCCACCTGAGAGATCTGGGCATCCCTTTGTGTGCAGAGGCAACAGTTGGCCAAACAACACCTCTGAAAAAGCTCTCTAAAATAAGCATGTGCGCACTCATGCAGGACTAGAGAGAGAGAGAGAGACAGAAAAATACAAGGAGTGTGTGTGTGTGTGTGTGTGTGTGTGTGCTAGTGTGTAAGAGAGAGGGGGGGGGGGGGGGGAGACAGAAAAATACAAGGAGTGTGTGTGTGTGTGTGTGTGTGTGTAAGAGAGAGGGGGGGGGGGAGACAGAAAGATAGAAGGAGAGATGGAGAGTGTGTATGTATGTGAGACAAAAATGTAAGAGTGTGTGTGTGTGTGTGTGTGTGTGTGAGAGAGAGAGAGAGAGAGAGAGAGAGAAAGAGAGAAAGAAAGAAATAAAAAAAGTATATGGGAGAGAGACAGAGGAAGAGAGAGAGAAGGAAAGAGAGAGTGAGAGAGAGAGAAAGAGAAAAGGGGGGGGGAGTGAGAGAGAGGGTGAGAGAGAGAGAGAGAGAGAGAGAGAAAGCTAATCGCCCATGGCCCCATGAAGAACTTCAGCTAGCATTTCATTTCATGGGCCTTGTAGATGGCAGGTTCAAACAGAGGCGTCCATCCATATGCAGAGCATTACTGCTGTTGTCCCCCCCCACACACTTTATATGCACTCTTCCTGACTTTCAGTGGTCATTTTGAGAAGTGATTATACGTTTCATATCTGCAAATATTGGTGAGAAATGCTAATGTGCATTCATATTTGTTGTGAGAATGGCCCAAAAATGTTGCTTAAGTTCTAAGCATGCCCATATATATCCCTTTCGATGGTGGAAAGCACTGCATGTACCCAGAGGGCTTCTCTTCATGTTCCCCACCATACAATTATTCTGTCATTTTCAAAGCCATCTGCATGGGAGCAGTTCGCAAATGAAAGCCATCTTAGGCATGATTTGATTTTGTGCCATTGTCGTGTGGAGCCCTGGGCAGACGAATGTGTTTCCTGTGAAATGTTTTCCAGACGTTCTGGCAGTGGACAGATACTTTAAAATCAATTTGCATTGGAAATCTTCTCTGCGTGGCGGGTGGGCCTTGGAGACCCAAAAGAGATCTGGTTGTAGCAGAACCACATTACTTATCTTGGAAAGATCAAATTTTAATGGCAAGAAAGCTATTATATGCCCTTGTGTTGCGCTTAAGAGGGGGCAGCCTCGCATATGCACGACTCTGCTTCACAGGACCCCCTCCAGCCAGCATTGCAGCAGTAAGGCAAGCACCTGTGAAATAAGGGGAGCCAACATTTGTCAGATCTCATCACTCATATCCTCCATCTCTGCCCATGGCGGCTACGTTTGTGTGTGTGTGTGTGTGTGTGTGTGTGTGTGTGCGTGTTGATGGGCAGGGGAGGTGACATGCAGGAGTCACCGGCAGGAGGAAAAGGTTGGAGAAGTTAAGACCGGGGTTAGAGGAGTTGTCAGCCTCTTTCCTCCTCCTTTCCCTCGTCTTCCCACCGCATTCACATCTGAATACTGAACGCCAAAACGTTTAATATTCACATAATACAACACAGACAGGGAGAAGAGACGAGGAGAGAAAAGCTATTGCCTGCTTTTGCCTTGGTGCAGTCTAAGCCTGGATGAGTACTGGTCTGTCTTATGAATAATTTAGAGTATACCTGTGTGTCCAAAGTATTGAATTTCTGAATGGAATGCATGGGAGGAATTTTAGATGACCAGGGTAGGGGATGGTACCCGGCTCCTTTTGTTTATTATCTCAGTAGGCTGCTTTTGTTATTGCGATTGTGTATTTCCAATTGTTTACCTCGTTTTGTTGCTCTTTCTACACTTACAAAACCATTTTTTCTTCCTTTGTAGTCATAATGATGTCTTTTGTTGGAGCAGGGGGATTGTAATTCAAATTATAAAAGCCCTTGGAACACCATACAGACAGTGCAGGACTTCACATCTTTTGGCAAATGAAGCTGTAACAAGCTGTGAAATTACTATGAATTTCTGGACTTCACCGATGTTTGTCTCACACCAATTGTTTGTCTTTTGTTATAGTCTTTGGTGTTATTTTTTTGTAGTTTTTGTTACTTTTTACCAGACCACAGTAGCTCTGACAACACCGTCGGCTTCCCAAGGCTGACCCCATACTGGTACCATGCTGTTAATCATTATGGTAAACTGACCTAAAGGAACATAGTAATTGTGACTTATATTACTATTATGTTACTTATATTACTAACTATTTAGCCTGCGGCCAAACCACACCTGTGACGATATCCACGAACAAACTCCCTCCCGCTCATATTATACTGCTTAAATATGAAATGTTTGATGGTGACTTATTTATTTATTGTCCTGTAGTGGCAGCATCTACACATGTGATTGTAACTCACGACAGCAGACACCATAAGTTATAACAGCTCATAGCGGGTGTTATAACACATTTATTATAAAATATCATATGAGTGTTGGGAATTCCTATCGTATATTTGTATTAGTTCCATGCCAGTGTTTTGACAACAAAACACCCTGATGAAGTGAAGTGTAATTAAGCTCCAAAAAACAATTTCCCAAATAACATGATCTAAATGATTTCTCTCTAAAACCTCATTAACAGTCTCATCCAGCATATATCTTGACAACAACATACAACCTACTCATCACAAATGATAATGTTAATGCAGCTTGAACATTAAAAAAGTAATACCAAAAGCAGCACAGCGTTCTCAATAAAGTTGTGTTTGCTTGATATAATTACTGCGTAATTATTACCTCATAGGAATTTACATTTTCTTCTTTAAATCAATGGTTGGGAATTCGTCTCCACTGTGCTTCCACTGGTAAGTCTCTTTGAAATGTGATTTCCAGTCATCATCTCTCCTGGGTGATATGTTGTGTTTCCCTACGCAGCATAATGTAGGGCTACTTCTCCGTTCGTCTCTATAAGTCATGGCCGACTCTCCTCAGGGAAATGAGTGATTTCTCTAACCTGGCAACAGAAAAACAGGCAACGACATAAATCTGCTCAGGAATGAGGACTCCTCATTGTGAGGAGGGCGGTTGGCAGGATGTTTGGTGTGGCTCTGGCACACGTGTGACCTTACATCTGCATCCGAGGAAGCGATACCGACTCGCTGTATTGTGTGCGCAGGTTGGAGTCTCGGTGACGTTCCAAGAAGTTGTCAATCACAGGGGCGGGCTGCCTTGTGGAACTCAAGCACAGCTGGGGAGGAGATGGAGCGGCATGGAGGAGATGGGGTGGGGTGGGGTGGGGGAGATGGAGTGGGGTGGGGTGGGTGTTAGGGGGGTTGGGTGGCGGTAGGGGGGGGTGGGTAAGAGACATGGCTGGGGGGCTGATAAGGACGGGCAGTGAAATACGGCAAAGCTAATTAGCCAAAGGAAATTGGGCTGCAGTCCATATCGGTTAGTTCCAGAGGAGGCAATCTCCCATGCCCCCGCAGGTGAAAAAACCCAGCAAACACCCCCTGACAGGGCCTGCCATTGATAGCTAAGCGGGTTCAAGTGATTTTGGAGTCAAATGAAGCCAAAAAAGGAAAAGAGTCAGAGAGAGAGAGAGAGAGAGAGAGAGAAATGGAGCGAAGGAATAAGACATGAAGAGAAAAAGAGGGAGAGAGCTGGGGAGAGAGAGGGGCAGAGAGATTGATGGAAGGAATAAGACATGAAGAGGAAGAGAGAGAGGGAGAGAGAGAGATTGGATGAAATAACAGCGTTCGTCCTGAAAGCCAACTGGCTGACAAGCAAATTTCCCTGAGTTTGTCTTTGCCAACCCTGCTTTGGCTCACACTGAGGTCCCTATCTCACGAAACGCATGTGGCAATGCAGAGAGCCAGAGAAAAAGCATAGCTGACATGAACAGGCTTTTAACTTATAGATGCAGAGCCCATTGCCACCCTTAACTGGAAAATACACTTCTTTCCTGGTCTCAATTCCCAACAGCTGAGCAGTTTTGTGAGCATTTAAAGAAATGGATGTAGAGGCGTTAAATTATAATGTAATTGATGAGTTCATTAATTTTAGTATTATGTGTGTTGAATAATATTACCACAGTGGTTTAAACCTAAAGATCATGACTAATTGTACTTAATCAATCTAATTGCAGAGAAACTGTGGTGAATTTTGTATGAAGTGTATGTTTTTACATGCCTTAAACCAAAAACATTTCCAAAATATATTTATTTAACTCCTCAGTGGCCAAGGGACTGCTTTTTCTAGCATGTTTTACATACCAGTCAATCAGGTTCTGAAACATTAATAGTATTACAGATAATGTTCATGATGGACAACATATAGGCAGAGCAAGTATATTGTATTGTCAGTTTAATTGAACGAACACTATAAAAATTGACCAGTTTTTAAATATGTTTTCGTATGTACCTAGATTTGATAGAATGTTAAAAATGACAGTAACAGCGCATAAAGAAAAGATGTATACACCTGCCCATTACAGGGGCCATTCAGGAAATGCATGGTGCAGTTGCGCAGTTTGAGACCAAAGACAACATGCAACTGAAAGAGGAAGCCCTTTTAGCACGACTTTGGCAACAATCCCATCTGCTATGAGATCCTGTAGTCTTCATCAGGTAAGGGGTAAAAATGTACATGTGGAGTGTACATCATGTCCGATACCAAAGGCTTTATCCACGTGTTGTGTGAGCAACTCGAATTTAATGAAGCACCTTTCGAATGCACACGCTTCCATTACTGTAAACTAGTGGCTCAAAACACCAATGATGGCAGGGCTGCTAACAAAGAAAGACACAGTGAAGGACCCCCGCCTTCTAAGCAGCAAAAGCTGAGTTTTTCCGCTCCACAAAAACTAGTGACGCAGGCCGAGCTCTATGACTTGATAGGCAGGTATATTGTGGAAAACATGCTGCCGTTGTCGACCATCGATTCCGACTCCTTCAGGGCCCTCATACGCAAAATACAGAGAAAAGGAGTCGGCCCACCATGAAAGGTACCTGCAGGTACCTGTCTTTGCTGTTCTTACTCAATGCATCTGGCTTGTGAAACTCGCTCTGAAAAATTCTTTGATATTTTTAAAACAGTTACTTGTCTTGGTAACTCGTTACTTCTATAGTGGAGTAACACAGTTACTTTTTGGGAGAAATAACTAGTAACTATAACTAATTACTTTTTCAAAGTGATGTGCCCAACATTGGCTATGAGATCCTGTAGTCTTCATCACTGGTATACTTCAGAGATGAGATGTGCTCCCAACCCCTTCTACTGATTTCTGTCTCTCTCTAATCCGTCACTCTGGACAACTTTGACTTCAAAAGCATTTTTTACAGATGTATGCTGCATAAACAAAACATAACCTGCTAACGGGAGCCTTTTTCTTGTTGGGTTGATTATCCAGTCAGACTTTCTTGAGGAGGCATATGTTTGTGATTGTGTGTGTGTGTGTGTGTGTGTGTATTTGTGTGCCTGCGTATGTGTGTGTGTGGGTGTATTTGTGTGCATGCGTGTGTGTATTTGTGTGCCTGCGTATGTGTGTGTGTGTGTGTGTATTTGTGTGCCTGCGTATGTGTGTGTGTGGGTGTATTTGTGTGCATGCGTGTGTCTATGTGTGTGCATGCGTGTGTGTGTGTGTATTTGTGTGCCTGCGTATGTGTGTGTGTGGGTGTATTTGTGTGCATGCGTGTGTCTATGTGTGTGCATGCGTGTGTGTGTGTGTGTTTGTCTGTGTGTGTGTGTGTGTGTGTGTGTGTGTGTATTTGTGTGTGTGTGTGTGTGTGCATGCGTGTGTGTGTGTGTGTTTGTCTGTGTGTGTGTGTGTGTGTGTATTTGTGTGCACGTGTGTGTGTGTGTGTGTTTGTGTATTTGTGTGCATGCGTGTGTGTGTGTGTGGGTGTATTGTCCCTTTTCTGTCATTTTTATAATCCTGGTCTTTCGTACCATTGTTTATCAATCTGTGGCTGTTTACCCACATTGTCAACACCATGCATGTAAGTGCTTTCATGCTCATGAGAATACCTGCTTGTTAACCCAATCTGCTGTGCACAAATGTGCACCACGCAATTTCATGGCCATTTTGCAACTAATAGAGATCAGGTATTCTAATCAGTTTCGCGTTACTTTTAAATACGGCTTCATGTTTGGTGACACTGCTGTGCATTCACAGAGTTCCAGGAGTATTTTTTAAGCAGCATATTCTAATTAGACTATAAGTCACTCTGGTCACATTGTAAATGTGCAAACAAAAATAATCATAGATTAGCCCCTCTATATGAGCTGGGACTAAGGGATGGGGGATTTGAGTGTTGGTAAACAGTACTGGAGTAATTGGATTGAAACGGGCAACCAGGCGTAATACCAATAATTTCATTGTTTTTTTTTCTTTTCATTTGGCCTTTTAATTCTTATTCGCTTGCACTGTGTAGCAGACAACGTGATTATGGGTCACAGATGAGTTGGATTAATAGCGAAGTAAGGGCCCAAATCAATAGACTCAATAGCAGGCATGTATTTGTGTGTGTGTGTGTTCATGTGTGTGTGCCTGCGTGTGGGTGCTTGTTTGTGTGCATGTGTCTATGCACTGTAGTGTGTCTGTGTGTGTGTGTGTGTGTGTGTGTGTGTGTGTGTGTGTGTGTGTGTGTGTGTGTGTGTGTGTGTGTGTGTGTGTATGGGCGTGTGTGTGTGTGTGTGTGTTTGTGTGTGTGTGTGTGTGTGTGTGTGTGTGTGTGTGTGTGTGTGTATGGGCGTGTGGGCGTGTGGGTGTGGGTGTGGGTGCGTCTGTCTGTCTGTGTGTCTGTCTGTATATGTGTGGGTTTGTTCTTACTCTGTCCTTCCCTCTCCCACTCTTTCTGTTTGCAGTGCTTCATTCCATTAACTACACTTGACCTGAGCCAATTATACAATGATAACCTGTGACTTTGGCAAATAACTATCTGAATTTCTTCCTGTACATCCAAACAAAGGAAAACCTTAGATAAGATAATGGCTTTCCTGCATTAATAGATTAGTACTGAACATATGTTTAGTATTTTCATTCAGATATGGACAGCCTTTCCTTTCTGATTACTACAATATTCAGTCCTTTCTTTCCCAGAGGCTGGTGTGTTCTAGATAACCAACAGAGGGAGCTGTTTTCCCAGATTATTTTTTTGTTTGTCATGTCTCGATGCTGCATCAGATGCCTTTATTTATTCAGCCTGACATGTAATGAGTTCACAGGCCAATACTTGTTTAGAGAAGTGACAGAGGCAGGCCTTCATAAATTATGTGGTCTGAAAATATGCATGAATGGATTCCAGAGCATGGGTATAAATGCTGAACAGACAGCCAGAGCCTCACTAGACCTCTCCATTCACTCGATCTGGCAATTACCTTTCAAACTGCGGCTTGTCTAGCCACTAAATGCAAATATCAATTTTAGATTACTGCGCTATTATAGAGCGTACTATCAAATATTCTGTTGCCACTCTGTCTTTGCCTCACTCTCACACACAGCGTACACACATATATGTACTGTGCTTTCCTTTCTCTAATATATACCCAAACACAGAGAGAGATGCAGAGAGAGAGAGGGAGAGAGAGAGAGAGAGAGAGAGAGAGAGAGAGAGAGAAACAGATACACTCACCCATGCACGATGACAATGAATATTTTAGCATGGGGAAAAACACAATAAGGGCTTAAAATGGCTGGAGTAAGTGTGGCCCAGCCACCTGGGTGCAGTTATTCCAGGATGGTGAACACTAAGCTGCAGAACTTAAGAACATCACAGGGGATTGCTGCGGTTCAGCTACGAGACGTGGCGTGAAGGAGCAGGAGGAAAAGCTCCATTCTACCTCACTGCCCACCATTTGCTGAGAAACATACCTAAAAAACTGTATGGGTCCGGGACACTGGCTTTAACCTGGACTCTTTGTTTCTTTCCCCTTCCCATGAAATATTTAAACAAGCCTGACAATGCCTGGAAAGCCCAGCCTACCATGAAAGGAAGGGGGGACACACGGGAGGGGGCTTGAAAGAGGAAAGCCTGGGAACAAAGAGGGTAAAAAAATCATCTTTCATCAAAGTAAGCACAGCTAACCTTTGGGTGTGTATAGATTTGTGACTCTAACAGTGTGTGTGTGTGTATGTGTGTGTGTGTGTGTGTTGGCACTGTCGTGCACGTGTGTGCGTGAATAAAAAAAAAGGTCTGGCCTTACATAAGTGGATAAAATGAGTGGGTCTCACAAACACTTGTGCATATTTGCAAGTACATCAACTGAGATTCTTCTGGAGTAGTGGAGAATTAAATTTTTCATGGCCAGATTTGACCTGGAGTGCTATTATTTGATCTAGCCCTGAGTATTCTGTTTCATCTGTGAGCCCCTGTCCAGACTGAAAAGTGTTACAGTGACTTTGATAACAGTAAAATCTGCACTCAGGTTTTGGTGCTCTCACTATGTGAGATTAAATTCAACCTCTCAGGCACTCGAATGTGCAAAACATTTTTTTTTGACAAATTGAGCTTCCACAACCCAGAAATAATGACACGTTGTGTCAACCCCCCCCAAATGTAGCCAGTGTTCTTACTCATGCTGCCTTTGATATGGTTGATAAATAATTGTAGGCTACATTGGAAGTAACATCTACAAATGGCACTGATAGGCTACATTTTCTATTGTGGCGAATAAAAATATAGCTACAGAAAAAAATGAATGATATTTGATGGGATATGAATCCAATTGTAAGATATATTTATTTATTTCGTAATTTATATTGTGTCACTGTGAAATTATCTCCATTTCTTCTATGTTTCAAAGTGTCCCTGCTGTATTTCATGTTGCACAACCATACACATGCCTATAGCTGATTACATTATTCATTACTAACACCGTTTTTAAATAGGCATGAAAATAGGCCATTCATATTGCAGCATTAATAACCATGCCTTCATATACTGTAGCAATTGCCATAGTTACCTACTAGCAACAGACTCACTGCAGTGATCTGTGGGACAGCCCAGGTGAACCAGTGGCAGAAAACATATGCATAAAAATGTTCCTCTCCCATGAAAAATCTATCTGAAACTACTTATAATAAGCAGTCAGTGCACGCATGATGGACAGTTGGTGCATGAAATGTTCCCAGTGAACAATGGTTTCCAAAAACTTCCAACTAGTATCCTTTTGTTCTCGACTCTATCCAGTAACACTGTGTTCATTTTTATATATCATTCCTCGGGCATGTTGTTAATATGTATGGACAATAGGAACCTTTTTACCAACTATACCTCAGACCATGTTTTCATGAGATCTACAACCACATTACAACTGTCAAAACACGGTGAGTTCATCTTGCTGGGTTTTGTGCTAGAACACTGCACATATTACTTTCCACCTCCAGCATTCTGGCATGTGCTTATCCTAATTACTCCCATGATTCACTCTTTGATCAGAGTGCGCATTGACTGAATAATCTATGTGCCCTCAATCCACCAGCAGTCTCGGGCATTGATTGGCCATGCCTGCCAATCCAGACGATTAAGGAAGTGCTGTGGTCACAGCATCTATTGAAGAAAGAAACCCATCAATAACTCTTCAACTAGCCTTCTGGCCAAACCACACATTACGACAAAGCAAACAGGAAAGAATGAAACATGCAAAGTGTATGATGATTTAAAATGTCTTTAGCACTGCCATACCATGATAGTGATACACAAAACGCCAATAAAAATGGTGTGCAGTATAGTTAGAAACGTCAATACAATACACTCAGATTGAAACAATGACTGCTTTACTACTGGATTGATTTGCATGTACCAGCCATGACATTACATACTTAAATAACAATAACATTTTCTAGATGCTGCTTTTGGCTTTACCTCCTAGTTACATGAAAGGAAGCAGGACCATTTTCACCATGTTACCAAACTTCTTCCATGCTGATTTGACATTTCACCTCCAATTTAGTTGTGACTAACACTGTTCCCATCCTGTGTTTGACCCTATGTACTTCTGCATGCATGACATGTCTACTGAAATCTGTGCGTCAGTAACACTTTTGTTAAAGCATGACACTTTGCATTGTGTTAATAAGATTCAGACACCCAGCCTTCATCTCAGCTGTCCTGTTGAAGGGATGCAGTGTACATGGGAATCAATTTGCTTTGACTGGAGTTGGAAAAGTTGTCTTGCATGCATTGTATTCAGATACTGAGGCCTTCTCACCAAATTCAGCTATGCTTTTAAGTTATATCTGTCACACACACACACACACACACACACACACACACACACACACACACACACACACACACACACACACACAACACACAACACACACACACGCACACACACACACACACGCACACACACACAAAAATCATGGCATCTGCAGCTCGATCATGCTGGGGGACTGAATGTGACAGCATGAACCCACTCTGCATCTTCCCAGACTTACATCCTGTCTGGCATTAGAGATGTGCCCCAAAAGGCTAAAACAATGAGTTCGCTTTCACACCGTTTTTAAATTTGCACCGTGGCTTTAATGTCAAAGCAGGTTTCAGTGATCGATATACACAGGTTGTAATTTATGAAGGAAGCTCTTTGGATTTGTGAACATACAGGCAATATGGACATATTGAAGGCATATGACTCCATGACTGTGTGTAAAAAGTGAAAAGTATGCATGTCAATAGTCCTAAGAGGAGAAAAGGAAAGACAGAAGGCCTGGGCTTGCCTGTTAATATATTTGTAATCTCAGGTCTGTGAATCATGCAGTTCACGCAAACATAATACTTACAGTACTTATGGTTCTGTGATTTCTGTCAATGGAGGGGCAGTTGAGTTCATTTACTCGCATACAGACATTAACTACACACGGAAAGGATTATCTTGCTACAGTCCTTATGAACCTCCCACCATCTCTAGAGGAGATAAAGCAGGCCTCTAAGAACTCAGGTGTGCCTTTGATAGAGACAGAGAGAGAGAGAGACAGAGATCAATCCTTGAAGTGGTATCACCACGAAATTACACTACATTCAGATGTTTTCTAGGTGTGGAAATTGCAAATTACTCGTGAATGACCGAGCCGAACTCTGTTTCAATTAAAGTTGGCGACAGCCAATAATTCCGCCTGAGGCGTCTCGCTTTCTGGAGTTAAAAGCATTAAGTTTTTGGGAAATGAGTGGCTCTCCGCTGAACCCAAAGCTCCAGCAACTAAACTATTAAAGAGATTGCCATGCATTCACCTTACACTTGACGAAATGAGCGCAGGGATTTTCAAATTAGACCACTACATGCATAAGTGACGTTAGCCTGTAATGATCTCTTAAAAAAAAAAAAAAATGGAAAATTATAATTCTGTTTCTCAACCATATGTGGATACATGCCAACTAATGACAGTGTATGATGTGACACTTTCTGATAAGCAAATTAAGGATAGGTCAGAAACATGATTATTCATACATCTGTCACCATCATTTGATCCTATGAACCAGGCGATGGGCGGGGATGGGCATTCAAAATAAATGGTTCACACACTCAATGATTAATTTACAGCACAGTGAGGAAAGGCAAACTAGCAGAGAGACATCTATATGAAGACTTCAGGGTTGATCACCACTGATCATAGGAAACAGCAGAAATTAGGAAAAAAGAACAGTGCATGCCTAAATTACTGGCATGCTTTAAAGAGTGCACAGTTAACAATCACTATAACATCCAAGCAAACACGCAAACAGGTGTTACAGCAACTCAGACCATGCTACTTATTTTATGGTAAACTAGCTGAGAACTTTTCAAACCATCGGCTAGGCTCAATCACATCAAAGTCAACTGCCAGCACATAACAACTAGTATTCAAAGAACTGACCTTCTTCCACAAAGACCACCATAACTCATGACACAGGGCTCACCTGCCATGGGCTTTGATGGCGTTTCATCCACTTGAAGAAAGCCCTGACCACTCACTGTCAGCCATGGTTATCCAGCAGAGGGCCCAGCTGTCAATCACATGGCTGGCCTTGCTTTGGTCTCTTAGGGCCGATTCACACCAAACTCTCTGCGTATTCAGCGCGTAGGCGTATTCTGAGCGTATTCTGTCCGTATTCATTTACAATGCACGTTAACAGACCATTCCCACCGCAACCGTGTTCTGAGCGTATTCTGAGCGTATTCTGTCCCTATACAAACATATTGTATACGGATACGCACTGTACACGCTCAAGTCGGTGTGAATGAGCCCTAAGGCTCTCAGATGTGAGGCTTTGGAACAGGGTTCGAATTATAAATTTGACCCTATGGGGGTCTCTGTCTTTAAAAAAAAAAAAAGATTTGCGCGCATAGTGGTGTGATGGTGAATCAATATCACGTCGTAATTCAATACAAAGATGGCTGCATGGTGATCGTAAATGAAGCGAATTTTATTTATGTTTATATGGTGATATATTTAAGCTTATCATGGTAATATGACATATTCGAGAAGCCTCCACAGTAAATGAAATTTGCTTCTTTCATTGGAGCCTGAGGGTATGGGAGCTCAGCTCCCATTGGCTCCCACGTAATTCGAACTATGCTTTGGAACCTCAGGGGCTTCTGGTTGGTCTGACCTGATGACGTCTGCTGGTCTCCTTGCCTTTGCTCTCAGGATGAGCAGTGTGTCAGGGAGACCGTCTTGGACGAGAGCCCCTCAAGAAAGATCTTTTTTTTCTAACATTGTTTTTACTGGAAAATGGTTATAAGGGACAGGAGTTGTTTAAGCATCTCTTAATTAGTCTGATTAACGTATCTCAATTTTCATTGGCTCGTTGAGAGTGATCTGCTTTCTGGAATGACTGTTCTGCAATGTTAGATGGTGTCAGAGCTGTGTGGTATAAGGTATTCGGGAAACAGAGTGTGTCTTTACATTTTAATCTTAACGTGCCAAGGTATTAGGCTTTATTTCAACATACTATGCAGAATACTTGGTCATACCCATGGTGATATTTATAATACAGTAGTTAGTAGGTCAACAACAAGGCCAACAACTTTCGGCACAAGTTAATCTGTAACTTTTGTGTAACTGTGTTAATAATAATAATAACAACAACAACAACAACAACAACAACAATAATAATAATAACAATTGGCAGGGCTTGTTTGCACCTACCAGCAACATTACAGATGAGAGTGTGAAATTAATCATACAAACTCAGAACAGTTAATCAGAACAAAAAAACTCAGTCAGAAGGGGGAGATACAGCTGCCGTACTGTTTACTTACAAAAGGACAAACATAATGTTTACTCTGTACAAAGACAGATCAAGACCAGCTTTGCAGGGTATGGATATGTGGGTGTCTTAGCCAAAGAATATATCATCATGAGTTATCAGCATCTTCCAAACTGCTCACAAAACATTAACCTTACTGTACCTATACAATAACTAAGTGGATCTCCAAAAACTAAACAAAAGGCGAGAAAGCCAGTAGGCCCAATCTACGCCCCGACTAGTTCATTCACAAAAATCACACCAATTACGTCACGAAAAACACAACTTCGTCTGTGGAGAGCCTGCAGTCTCTTTAAGGTTGCGCTTAAATGGAAAGTTTTATGTGTTTCCAGTGGCCCATGGAGAATATCAATAAGGCACTGCACAAAGCTGGGAAGTCATATTTTGTGTGTTTCACTCAGCAGTTAGGCACAGGAATGATTGAGGTCAAAGAAAAAGAAATCAGTCCTAAACCCCTTGACATAACAAGCTCAAGAACATTGCTTTAACATGAAATGGCTATAAATATCAGAGAATTACTGCAATATCAACTGGGACTCTGGAACACTCAAAGGTGCCTTGAACTAGCAACATATGGTGTTTTGCGACATGTAAGGTGTCTGAATATAACTATAATAGCAGAATTAAGGTGGATAATTGTGTAGTTTTACAACTGGGCAAACAGTACAAAATAGCATTTGGAGAAACTGTTCTTGAGCTGTACAAAAATGACATTATGAACAACTGCCAAAAAAAGGCCAGTAAAATCATTAATCTTTAATGAGTAAAGATTAATTACAGGCGAACACCAGGTATTTATATCTGTTGCTATAACATTACACATATTTATGATCTGATGTTTTTGCAGTTGCTTGATGAGGGAAAGCTACATAATATTAATTATCTGCCAAATGGACCTGTCTCACAAGTGTAATTGTGTTATAATTATTTTTCAAAGGTGATTTAAGTGATTCAGTCAACATTATTTTAATCTCTTTCCAGTTCCATTAGCTGCCAACATTTCTGCCAACAAGCTTGCTGTGTCTTTGCCTGTGTTTATTTATTTGTTTGTTTATGTAGTTAGATGGCTGGTGGAACGTTCATCATTGTCACTATTGCATTAACAGTCCTTACAGAACATCAAGCGAATCAAGTCACTGATGGTACTGAGATCTACCCAGTGAATCAATTTGTTCTCTTGGCCTTGTTTGTCTTTCATGTGGACCCTACCGGTCCACAGTTAAAAGGGATGGGCGTTCATGAGGGTTTTTGAGCACTGTGCATAATAGTGAGTGATTGCTTAAAGATGAGGCTTTTATGCCCACTCGCCATCAAAGCAGTTAAGGTTGACCTTCAGTGCCGTCAGCTTAGCCCTTACCTTTTAACAGGGCTGCTGTTGACATTTAAAGGATGGCTGTTATTCTGCTCCTACTTGTCGGTAAAAGACAGGCGTTTAACTTGTTTGAAGTATAGCATCTTCAGACTTCTGGCTTTTGCTTGGAACAGGAGCACTGAAGAGTAAGTGGTGCAGTAGAGACAGTAGATTGGAACAATGTTCTTAGTCACCAAGAGTCCTAAGAAACGAGATATCAGGGTAGATATACAACCTAGAAATCCTCAACATTAACATTTAACCAAATGACACTGTTCTATAGCACTATTATAAACAAAGTTTATGGATTTTGAACTTTGTTGAAACTGACATAATCTTACCAACCACTTATCATAAAAACAAACAAAACAGCTCATATTTTCAGAATCAGCATTAGTGTGAGGGGGAGGGTGGGGTTACCAATATTGGTGAAATCCTTGATAAATTTGTTATGATATTCATAAGCTGAGGAGGTGGTTGACAGGGGTGTGGCAAGCTAAAGTGTAGTGTGTAACTGGGGCAAAGTTCTGCATGGGGTGTTGTAGAAATGATGACCCAAAAGAACAGGTACTGCTGTGAAATTTGTTTTCTCTTTCCAGACCGAAAATAAATCAGGAAACAAATATGCATACATTTTAAAAGAAATGATAAACATGGTACAACTGTATAACAAAAACATGAGACACTGGTGAGGGTCCTCCAGCACACCAAGTCCTCCACAATATGGCTAGACACCATGTAACATGAAACATACGAAGGCAGTTCATAAAAAAACTCCAAAATGATACATACGTACGTACATAGAGTGACTGCAAATAAAACCAAGCTAAATGAACTTAAGAATGACACATACAATACAACAATGCAATGTCGTCAGTGTCCACACCTTCATTCCCTATGTCTTCTTACTTATTCTCTTCACACTCACACTATGCTTCTCGTTCATTTACACAGGAAGTGAGTCCACGCCACTAGAGCTCTGACTCACCTCACTGTGTAAAAAAAGCACCAATTATAGGCAGCTTCTGGAAAATCCCCCTACGCCAGTTTAAGTGAATGTCAATGAATCACAAACACGACAGGTGAAGAAACTTGGTTCATTTAATGGAACCCATGGCAAAACGCGCCACACCACCCGATACAGACCGGAAAGGGAAGTGAGAACAAGCAAAACATAACCAATAACTATAACATAAACACAGCCATACTGGCGCCACCCTCTTTCCCCACAAACAAGGCCCCCCTCCCCGCACATCACAATAAAGAATTCAGCACACACACAACTAGTGGTAGAAGAAACAATGTAAGTCCACCGCACCTGGTCAAGAGAGTTCATAACTGATCAGTCGCGGTGGTGGATGACACTGCCGCCCTGAGCGTCTAGGCCCGACACCAAACGAAGGCGTTGCCTCACTGGACCCGGGGGGTGCGGGCCGCATCACATCAGCCATCTCCCGAAGGACAGGACAGGATGGAGGAGGGCACTCCGCGATTGCAGGAGGAATGTCAGGACCCCGGGGCACAGTGTCCATGGTGTCCTCATCAGAAGCAGCACAGCCAGTGGGAGTAGGCAGGGCCGGAAATGTGTTGTCCACCTTATAGCAGTCTGCTACCCTGACTCTGTAGGATGTCTGGCGCAGCTGGGACCCAGCTAACTTTTTGATATTGCACCACGCCCCATCAACACTAATGACCAAGTATCTGCTACGGGCCTTAGACTTGTTGCGGTCGGCATAGAGGTATACGAGATCGCCGGGGTGTACAGAGGCTAGTGTAGATAGGCGACCCAAAGGGGCTTTGGACTTTGCACTGAAAGGGTGATTGGTGACACGTTGTGAGTGTTGCAGCATGATGAGGGCCCGGTCATCAACCGGCAGCTGTTCATGAGAAAACTGATCACGCTGCAACAGCATTTCCCGAGCAGACAATCCCCGACACCTCACCCGGCTGTTCAAGCGGGCCGTAGCAACTGAGAGAAGCAGGGGGGTGACAGACCTGCAATTGGGTTCGATATGCAAAATCTCGCTCTGGAGCTCTTGTATGGCCTTCTCGGCCACAGGGTTTTTATTGACATTCTTGACATGACCGACTTCCACAGCGAGACGGTGCCTAGCAAGTGACTCATCCCCTGCCAGTGCAGCGAAACCAGGGGCAGGGTCAGTTCTGATCACAGCACATGGACCATCAAGAGGGCACAAGCCTAGGCAGAGGCGGAGCAACGCCTCCCTCAATGTGTCACGTCTTTCATCCTCAATGAGGGTGGACAATGTAAACGAGGTGACACACTCACGCACAACAAGAATAAACTGTCGGTCACGCCTGAAAACATCTGCCGCAAATGAGGTGCCCATGACTTCTGGAGGATCACCGGTGGACTGCTCTCGCACGAATACAGGTGCCTTCTGCAGCGCAGCACACTGATGACAGCCAGAAGTGACGCGGTGAATTGCAGCATCCATATCCAGAGCATAGAAGTACCGTTGCACAATGGTTTTCAGTTGGGAGGATGAGGGGTGGTCAAGAGAAATGTGGAGGGAGGTGAGTAGGCCGTCGAGGACTCCCCTGGGGATAATGATGCAGTCACTAGATGCAGCAAGGAGGGTATGTCGACGCACAACCAGCAACCCATCCCTGGACAAGGTGGCGACCTGAAGGTAGCGCTTCACATCGCGAATGTTTGTCAGTTTCTTAGCGGGGCGTGTCCCCTGGCGAAGATGGGCACATGTCCGTCTGAGGTCGGAGCACTCGGACTGGATAGCCAGCCAGGCTGTTCTGTTGGTGAATGGCATTTTCTGACGTCCAGACATGATATCACTGGCAGTGACGTGACGGACAACAGTGTCAGAGGTAGTGTGGACAAAAGAACATATCTGACAGGTGGGGCTGTCACAGTCAGGTGCATTTCGGCTGGCAAAGTCTGATGGAAGGATAGATGCCCCTGCCACATGCCGAATCAGCACCTGAAAACGGCTGGCAGTAGACAGAAACGTGGTAACTCGAGGGCTAGCTGAGAATTCCCCTCTACACAGCTTTTCAAATGCCTGAACACAGGGTTTGCTGTCAGTTAATACACAGGCCTTGTGAGAGGCCTGGACTATGAATGGGGCAAAGTGCTTCACGGCAGCGGCTATAGATAAAGCCTCAATTTCACATGGTAGGCAGGAGGACTGTTTTTTACGTAACTTTGCACTGAAGTATCCTGCCACTCTGGTTCTGTCATTACGGGTGATATACAATGTGGCCCCTAGGCCCGGGTTTCTGACCGCACCATCCGTGACAATCCACAGCTGGTCATCAGGCCGAGGCAGAGCTATGGCATGGTTTGTAGACAAGGCATGTTGGGCACGGTTGAAGGCACTCAGCGACTCATCAGTCCTCTGGATAATGTCCTTAGAGTCGCGGCCAGCAACCACCTCATCCAGAGGAGCGAGTAAGGTAGAGCAGTGTTTGATTACACGGGCTAGTACTTTGTATGCGCCAATGAAGGAGCGTAGCCCCGTCACAGACTTGGGGGGAGGGCAAGAGGCAAGGGCAGACACACGGTGAGGGCTAGCCTGAATTGTACCCTGGCGCCAGACCCAGCCCAAAATGTTGGTCTGAATGGGTGCGATGGTGGTTTTGGCGGCAGAGAGATTCAGGCCGCAGTGCTGTAGAGCGGACAGGACCCCTCTCCAGATGGTTAATAGTTCCTCAAGAGTATCAGCACCACAGTACAAATCATCTGCCACTTTGGCTACATGTCCCTGCTCAAGAAGGTTGCCGAGCACCCTGCATGTCAGCTCTTCCAGGGCCGTCTCAGACCCGGGCATGCCCATGGCACTCCGGACATACACGCGCACCCCTTTGAATGGTGTGACGACTCCACAGTACTTCCAGGAGTCACGAGACAGTGGGATCTGGTAAAAGGCTTTGGTTAGATCTGTCGCGATTATGTGTTTCCATTGAGCTATCAGGCGCAGCGTGGAGTTGACATCGGGCATAAGAGAGGGCTGAGGCTTGCTATAGCGGCCAACATCAGCAAATGCTGTGACAAGGCGAAAGCCGCCCCCAGGCTTTTTGACAAGGAAAGATGGGTTAACATATTCCACTGAAACATCAATGTCCTCAGGCTTCTTAAAGACACCCATCTCCTCCAGCGCATCAAACTGGGCCTGGAGCTCCTGTAATTGGCCCCTGGAGTACTGCAGGACTCTGCCCTTACGCTGAGGGGGTTGGACTGGCCCCATGTTCACCTTAGCTTGAAAGGGGCCAACGGCGCCATTATAGCCTGTAAACTGGGGGTCAAACACTCCGTCGAACTCCCTATGCAGCGCACGAAACTGGTCTTTGACAGTAGGGCGCATTACATTGTCAGGATCTAGGTTCACACAGTCTGAATGTAAAGTAGACGTACGCGTCTCACCCAGGACCTTCAATGGGGATGAGCCATCTGCCTGGTGTGCCGACTGTGTGCTTCCGGTGATGGTGACACCCAAGCGCGTTGCACAGGAGGACCGCATCATGTTGCCGTAGCGCCACTGTCGATGGTGAGTCTGACTGGTAGATGGTCATGGAAGACATCGAGGTAAGGGGACTGCTTTATGAGCACCCGCTGTATGATGCTGGGTGATGCCAAGTCGCCGCTCACAGGCTCATCAGACACATCATCATCGCTATCATGCCCCGGTTCACCCAAAACCTGACGTGTTTTTGCCATGTATGCTTTATCATGTGGGGGCAAGAAGGCACACTTACTGAGAAAGTGGTTATCAGGTCTCTTAGCCTGCTTGCAGAGCGGGCAAGACTTCCTCACATGGACAGGACGGCTAAGTCCAGGTTTGGGGGGCGCAGACACAGCAGTGCGCATAGCACGGACATCCTCTGTGGCCTGAAGTTCGTCCAGAAGAGAATCCAGGGCCTGTGAAATTTCAGGCTTGATGGACGCCAGTGTGCGAGACCGTAACTCTGTGCCGTATCGCTGCTTCACTAGTTTTGGTAGGTCAGCATGGATGAGACGTAGCCATGTGAGCACAACAAAATTCTCAAGGGAGGGGGTTAACTCCTCATCCTCAGTGATTGTGGTACCCATGTGGCTAATGCCAGAGTCTTTATGCAGCATATTGTCCTCAATAAAGGTCATTAATCGCTGAAATAAATCCTCAGGTCTCTCGTTAGGTTCCAGCTTAATAGCAGCAAAGTCAATGAAATGTGCGCCTGTACACTGGAAGCCATAATGCTGACGTATAATCTGCCATAACTGGTCAATGGAAGTGGAATTTTCCACAATTGACTGTTGAGACATTACAGGGCAATAATTAGCTATCTGGCCCAGCATAAGTTCAAGCATGCTTACTTTCTGTTCCTTTGACCGGCGCTGCGCGCGAGGGACTGAATCCAGATCGTCAATAAAGCCTCGACATGGAGAATTTTTGCTCCTTTTCTCCCACGCAAGCCCGGCGACGAGGAATGGAGCAAACTCATTGTCAAGCGACAACGTGTAAAGGAGATTCTGTCGCCAGTTTTCGAAAGAGTTCACAGTCTCAACTTTCGTTAAACACCATTGCTTCGGGGCTCTGTGGGAGGATGCCATGTTGCAAATTATCCTGTCGCGTTCTGACGGTAGAAATTATATCCACAGTGTGACTCAAAAGATGACAATACCGTGACGAACGTTGAGTAGACTCAGTCTTCAGGAGAACGTAAGTCCAGTAAGCACTGCCACCACGCCAGTTTAAGTGAATGTCAATGAATCACAAACACGACAGGTGAAGAAACTTGGTTCATTTAATGGAACCCATGGCAAAACGCGCCACACCACCCGATACAGACCGGAAAGGGAAGTGAGAACAAGCAAAACATAACCAATAACTATAACATAAACACAGCCATACTGGCGCTATGTTTTTCAAGGCATATGGTGCCCCCCCCTTCCCTCCCCCCGTCATCCCCCCCTGGGTGCTCTCTCAACAGGGGCTCTCCCCAGGTGATGACTCCTGACCCGAGCCTCCTTTAACTCTCCAATTATAAGTGGCAAATGTTATGGTGAGGATATGGATGCTGGAGAGGCTAAATGCAATCGTTTTCTTTGCTCTTGTTTTGTTGTTGCGTTTACTTTGTTCTTTTTTCATTGATTCATTGAATATATTGACTGCTGTTGTGTTTTTTTTTTTTGTTGTGATTTGTTTGTGTATGTTTTATTTTTTTACATCTGCAGTGCACGGAAAGCAAACGTCAACCCTTTATTTTAAAAATAACATTTGCGAGGCAGTGAAAAGGTGAGAAAAAATATCAAATAAATAATGTAATTGTAACAAAAACTTTTACTTTTAACTTTTTAACTTTTAAAGTTGCTTTTTATTTTTTTATCAAGTTCACTAAAAATATCTTAAAGTTGGCAATGGTCTGATGCACTCTGGCTGAACATTCTCAGGTTCTCTGTAGTCAGGGTTTTAGCAATATTGTGCCATGGTGGTTGAGCAGAATTAATTCATTTCAGAAAGAACATCTTAGCTTTTGTTGCAGAGGTGCCTCATCTATGCAGAGTAGCTTAAAAAATCATGACCTAGAATTCAGCATATAGGACTGCAGTCTGGTCTGGATGATGTATTTGAAGCTTGTGTGTGTGTGTGTGTGTGTGTGTGTGTCTGTGTGTGTGTGTCTGTGTGTGTGTGTGTGTGTTTATCTGCATCAGTGTGTGCATGTATAGGTGTGTGTGTGCACATGCGTGCATGTATGTATGCATGCATATGTTTGTGTGTGTGTGTGTTTGTGTGTGTGTGTGTGCACGCGCGATAAAAATTAGTGGGTAATGTGAGCTCAACCAAACTACCTCAGTGGCTCTCTTTTAAGAGATTTGAGTAGAGAGTTTGGTCTGTGATGTCCCTGTACTCCCTGCACAGAGCCCCCTCCTGTGCCAGCTGGCTGGCTTCAGCTTGGGCTCCTGCCTGAGGGGAGCAGAGACCATCCCTCCATGCTCCACACCTCCAGGCCTGGCGGCAGAGTTTATGCAGCACGGTGCAAACTCAGCACTCATGGTGAACTAGATGGAGGTGTTAGTGGTACGGTACGTGCAGCCACGCATGTTACAGTGAGTCACACACACAATCACACACAGTTTCTGCTCCTGATGGAGCAGACTATTTTCTGTGTGCTGTGGGTTACCGTGGGCAACCGCTCATTTTGGATCAGCCCATGAATCACTGATACACACACAACAAAATGCACACACACACACACACACACACGCACAAAGACAGAGAGGAGAGAAAGACAATGAAGAAAGAAAGAAAGAAAGAAAGAAAGAAAGAAAGAAAGAAAATGAATGAATGAATAAATGAATAAATGAATAAATGAATGAATAAATGAATGAATGAATAAATGAATGAATGAATGAATGAATGAATGAATGAATGAATGAATGAATGAATGAAGGAATGACGGAATGAATGAATGGTATCTCTTCTGTTGTGCTGTGGCATAAATCCATTCCATGGCTAAGCCAATATGATCAATGTCACATAAACCGAGAAAGTGCCTTATGCTGGCCAACAAGATAATTCCTCTAACTCTCCAAAAATGCAACGAAGCTGAAATCCTGCTCCGAAGGACATTGTGTAGAGCCTGGTGTGTCCATTTCCTGACCCTGGGGGATTTGTGACCATTTGTTAAGTTATGGATGACTAGAACTATTTTTTAAAGACCGCCTGCCGAGTGAAGACAAATTGTTCTGCCTTTAATGTGTGTGCATTCCCTGCCACAATAAGAACCAAGAAATAAGACCTACAGTGCAATTCCTCTTTACATGCCCCTTAACATGAAGCTGTGTTCTTACCTTTCACAAGAGTGTTTCATTGACATTGTTTGCATTTTTGCTCCATTTTGTTTGACTAGACACTTCATGTGAAGTTAGCTTTTAATTCTGCCAGACGCATGTCAGTATAATCCTTTCTTATGACAACATAACTAAAGAGATATTTGTTTGATTTCTTTGTAACATGTTATCATAAAGCTTTATGGTTTGTTTGAAAAACCTTAAGGAATTGAAATAATTGTACCTTTTAAATAGCCATGCCACGATAGCATGATAGAGTTTGCTAGTAAAGTGTTCCTAATGAGAATAATCCTTATACCTGGCATCACTGTGGTCTGATATTTTAAAGCAAAAATAACTCACCTATGGTTGACAATTACAAATGCCACAAAGCTGTGGTGTTAGTGTAAATATGGGGTCATCAACAGATCACTGTGGCGGATCGAGAGGCCAACGTGTGTATAGTTATTTTTAGAGATAAACGTCTGCTGTGCACCTGTGCTTTACCCTGACATGCTTCAGTTTTTAGTTAGGTTTGAGGGGAGGGGGAAGGCAAGCAGACTACATCAATCGCAGTCTCAATTTTTCTCTCTCTGCCTTGCTCTCTTTCTCTCTTTCTCTGTCTCTCTTTCATGCTCTGGCACACACACACACACACACACACACACACACACACACACACACACACACACACAATAAAACAAACCTACTTCTTTGCCTTATAAAACAGGGAGGTCTGACAGAGGACACTCACTGTAGTGTGGCATAGACTTTTATTTCTCTCTTCACAAAGAAAACATTCAGAAGTGCATTTCCCTCCTTTCACATCAATTAGCACCACAACACTGCTCCCATTTAAAGAGGTGTCCAGTCCTCTGCCCGAGGACAAAAAACAAGCTTTCTGAGAAAATTGTTTAGCAGAACAGAATAGCAGGGTCTATAAAAGTCCAGGAGAAGAAAAATAATTCTGCTTATTTTTGTTGATTATAAAAACTAGGCAATGTCTTTCAATAACACAATAGTCCTTAAAAGCACGCAGAAGCAGAAGCTTGGTTTAAATGTAATAGACTGGTGCTCTCCACTCCCACCCACCCCAAAACAGGCATAATTAAAAATCTTAGTGTGTCAAAGCTTTTATTCAGATCATTTCACAGTAGGGTGATAGTCAATTGGAAGGCATTCCACTCTGAGCTCTTTAATTGTGACAGGCAGCAGTAGGAACTAGTGTTGTCCTCAATATTGAGCTCAATCACTTTCAGATGTCAGCTCAACTCTGTTTAGCCATCAACTGAAGAAAAAATAGGACATATCCACGTTTCCACCCTAAGTGTTGGTGTGAGAGCAGATAGAAATTACAGTGTAAGCTAATCGGACGTAACTAGCTATACAAAACCACAGGAATGCTCATGGTAAAGCTTGTCTAGAGGTCTTTGCATGCCTTTTCTCAGCCTTTCCATCTGCACACTGGAGCTTTCTGCCATTCTGCTTTAATTCATGATTATGAATTCATCATGTATAATTCATGTAGAATTTTGGTTGTCAGGTGCAAACACGTTAAATATGCTCTGATACTGTTACGTGAGTTGATTATTCAATTTTCTCTGCTTGTGATTGGTTAGCATGCATATTCACTACACTGGATGAAATGAGTGTACATCTTGTCTTGCTGGCTGAGAGACAGTTGGACAATATATCTGAGAACTTGTGAACCTGCTAGTTTGAAAAAAAAAAAAACTGTCATATGGAGTGTGACCAGGGTCCTTTTTGGATGTGTCACCAGAGTGGCCCTGTCTGGGCTTGTTCAAGGCGCTTCTCTTCCATCCCTGTGCCTCCTCCATCCTGACCAGTCTGACATCACAGCCTAAACACAACTCGTAAACATCCTCATAACACCACAGTATGTACGTAGATCAGTGTATCATAATCTGAACTCTCACACACACGTCCTTGTAACACCACAGTGAGCATGTAGACCTCTCTGCTACCTTAGTGTCAACTCACACACACACCCTTGCAACACCACAGTTCAGTGTGTATTGACATGTCTCTATCATGGTCTCAACTCGTCTCTGGGGAATGAAGGTCAAGCTGCTACACACACATTTAAGTGTGAAATGAGATTCAGACGGCACCAGGCCCTTGTCTATCGGCGCACACCTCTGCGTTAATCTTCTTCTCGACGCCCATAACTAACAGCATTACCAGAGGGGACAGAGGACAGCGCTGCCTGTGGATTTGGACGGTAATAAACACCAAATTTCCCCAGATGTCTGTGGCTGAGCTAAGCTGGTGATTGCACCCCCAAATCTGCAAAGCCGCACTGGTCCCCACCCACCCACCACACCAACCACTTCAGTACTCATTAAGTCTTATTTCAAAACAAGCCTCATTCGCGTCGCCACAGAGCTTTTAGTTTTCTCCTCCGTAGTTGGCTAGGCTGTCGCATGTTTACTTTGCCCAATTTCTGCCTGCCAAGGAGGAAATTAAAGCATTCATTACTGAGGGAGATTAATAATGCATTATCATGTGTAGAACAGCACACAAACTCACATGAATGACACATTAGGCTAAGCTCAGAGTCATTTTCACCTCCATCCTGGTTTTTTATTATTAGTATTATTTTTATTGTAATTATTATTCTTAAGTTCTCTCTTTAAAGGAACCCTCACAATTTCTCTTTAAAATTCCCCCAATGGCGCTAATAGCTAAACTGGCCAGCCGAGCCCAGCCCAAGGCTATGCTTCTCCCTGCTGGTTCATTTGTACCACGTCACTTCTGCTCTGGATCCGGCCGCTGACACCGGTGTGTTTACATGCCTGAGTGATCCATCACAGAGGGAGACAAATATGTGGCTCTGCTGCCGCTGCCGCTGCCGCTGCCGCTGCCGCTGCCTGGGTTTTAGATGGCTGGTCACTTAGTGGCACCGTGGGACCCAGCCTTTGGCAGTGGCTTTCCATCACTCTCTGATGAAAGCGCTGCTTCAGAGCAAAAGGGGTTCCAGAAGCCTCTAAGCAGGGGGTGGGGGTGGGGGTGGGGGGGGGTAGTTGTGGGGCATATAGCAGGTGCCCTTTCAAGGTGTCATTTGAACTGCCTTCGTATGGAATATGTGCAAAATGAAAGTCATTCTCTAACATGTAGGCACACAGTCACTCACACCCTGCGTGTAAACCTGCGGAAGGGCTTTCTGCAATAGTGTGTAAGACTGGCAGTTCATTTGAAGTTGAAGTTAAATTACGGAATGTGCGGACTGAAAGGGCCGGAGGATTTTTGTGTCTATCTACAATGCCTACGTGACGGTAAAATGTGAAGCTTACACACTAACCAGACGACATAAAGTCCTCTAAAGACTGTATTTTTGAGGCTTTGAGGAAGGCACACAAAGGGGTGTTAATTAAACTTTGTCTACTCTCTTGTTTATTTTTAATTTGCTCAATGGTGGCTACCAACTCTCATTTGAAATTGCCAACAGCACAAGCTTGTATCTGTGAGGTTGGAAAGGTTTTGAAATGCATGAATCTAATTAATGGTGCCGAATTTCATCATTAAATGAGGGGGTTGTTTTGGCTTTTTCCCCAAAAAATACATTCGACATAAGTTTTATGCAGTTGCTGTTGTCCCACATTTAACTGCCGCAAGGTGATTCCATTATAATTTCATGTGAAGTGTGTGTGTGTGTGTGTGTGTGTGTGTGTGTGTGTGTGTTCTCGGGGGTGTAACTATGCATATCCTACAAGGTCAACATAAAGAGTTCTACCTCAAAAATTGAGTGGTGAAAATCAAACCCAGATAAACCCACATGCGTAAACACAAAATACACAGACACATAAACACACAAATATGTATTACTTGGGCAATTCAACCAGCCTGTCAAAAACATCCATCCATTCAGTGCATAATGGCTCAGGTGTATATATATATTTATTTATATATTCCTCACACTGCCAGAAAAACTGCACAACAGTAACAAATGGTTGCAATCTAAGCAACTTCTCTATAATTCATTTCTCACACAAGAGGTGATTGGCCAGGCAGTGAGCATTTCTCTCTCTTTTTTCAGTTTCCCTCGCTCTCTCTCTGTCTCCCTCTTTCTTTCCCACAGATAAGCGAAAATGAATGTATTCAATAAAGATGACAAGCAATTTTAAATGCCACATTCTTCTGTCTCAGAGGATTTCTTTCTGCAAGAAACCTTGGGAATAACACCAAATGTTTCAGGCTGCCTTCAAACTAATGGTATTCTATATGGAATTAAAGTAAGTTTCACAGGTTTTACCCAGTGGCTTTCACTTCATAACTAAATTGTTAGCCAAACATCCCAAACCATGACAACATGTACCAAAAAACAACACAGCTCTCCATACACACTATCCCCCTTTTTTATGAGTGGGCTTTTCATTTGTTGGTTTTTTGGTGGAAAGGCACTGGCATTCATCTCTTGTATTCATCATGCAAAAAAGATTATTCTTTAGACTGAATTGAGGCTACAGATGTGTAATGGCTTTTTGGTGTAATCTGCACCTGATGGCTTTTGTGGTACGATAGATTGTACAGTTTCTAAGGGAGGCTAAACATTGTGAAGGCGAGTGTGCAGTTGTGCATGTGTGTTGGAAATGGAGTGTAAATTTAAAACATAAAATTCTGCCAGCAAATTAGAAAAATACTGGACAAAGACACAGGACAAAGATACTGAAGTACAAGTGTTTCGGCCTTGGACCATTCCCAGTGTACCTAGTCTGAAAGAACAAAATACTTTTACTTCAGTTTGTCCTAACACCTTTTATATTGTTTTTGGTACCCTAATAGAACTACACATAAGCATGAATGTTTGTGACTGAATATTGTGCACATATGTATCAGTAACTATCCACTGACATTTGGGGGTTGAGTGCCGATTCATACATTGTTGCTTGGCAATTAAAGGATTGATAGGTTATACTGTAATGTTTAAAGAGATCTTGTTAATGATTTGAGGTGTTACTAATTAACAAACAAATTATAAAACCTTTATAAAGTCTTTATGATGGTAGCCCTATTTAAAGTCACTTTTGATAGTGATTACCAATTTAAAACTTGTTTGGTCATACATCACTTTGTGATCATTTCAGACCAAAGACATATTAGTACCTGACAAAATCACACCATGATTCACATTTACATCAATGTCCATTTGCCACTAATTACACCAAGACGGTAATAATGAGGTGCAAGTGCAGAAATGACTCCGACTGGGATCACCCAGCTGTTGAAAGATGGAGATAGCGTGCTTGAGAGAGTCAATGGGGAGGCATGAAGAACCTGGTGCTTTATTGAGCTGGGACCTCCGCATCCTTTGGCAGCACTCAAACTGGTCCACAGGCCCCTGCTTAGCCAAGGGCAGGCAGACAGCCAAACTGTTCTCCTCCTCCGAATACACACACACACACACACACACACACACACACACACACACACACACACACACACACACACACACACACACACACACACACACACAGGCAAACTGACAAAAGAGTCAAACTCTCTCTCCATTATGAAGAGATTATGGCCTGGTGGGCCAAAATGCAGCACTGTTAGCACAGTTTGCCCGTTTGCACTGTCAGTGCTTTCAACACCCTAGTAGCGCCACCTGCTGCCTTGGTGTACGCATTAGAGTTATCCTCTTGACTTGTGTGGTGTGCAGTTTCTGACTGAAAATGGGGGTGCAGAAAGCTACAGTATACAAGTCTAGGGTGCACTAAAAGTATGAGGAGAGGCATCTTATGAAGTGTAGCTCTCACTTTAAGACTTCTCACTTTAAGACATCATTGTCTGTCATACTGCCTTGTATTTTCTTCATTAAGACTGGCCACACAAGTTAACATAAGCAAGGAGTGGACATCTTACTCCAGACAATATACCTCTTTGTATATATATATATATGTGTGTGTGTGTGCATGTGTGTATGTGTGTGTGTGGGCGTGCTTGCGTGCATGTGGGTGTCTGCGTGACAAAGCATTCAATGTGGTGTGCTTGTGTGAGTGAGCATGTGTTTGTATCTGCGTGTGTGCCTGGTGTGGTGTGCATATGTGTGTATTTGTGTGTGTCTGAGAAAGAGAGAGACACAGAAAGAAAGCGAGAAAGAGAGAAAAAGAGAGTTCACTTAGAATTTGAATTAGGCTTAGAGGACAGGATGCTTAGCAACATCACTGTAATATACACATACTGTATATACTGGAAGGGATTTGGAGAGCAGTTACATAAGAATTACTTAATGATGTAGACTCATCATAGACACTGGCTGTCTGGTCTCTTCCAAGGCACATATGTCAATCCCGGCTTTAAAAAGTAAATACCTTGCCATGTATTCCTTCTGCCGGTGCACTTAACTAAGGCCATTTCACTGATTAGCTGAGATGCAGCTTTTTAATTTATGAACCCTGGGTTAACACCTCCTGGTGTTTTTTTTAATGTCCCTTGTGATGGAGTGACCATCACTAGAGTTGTGGGTGTGCTCTGACTGCCATTCCAACGAGCCTGGCTCTTTGGCGTTGCGGTCAGAACCCCATGTTTGGTATCCCGGAGACCTGGTTTCGCTACATCCCTACTTTTTTAACTTTGATAGCTTTGTTAGCTTTGATAGTCAAAGTTGTTTGTTGAATGTGGATTGGCTCGGCTTTATTTTGTATTCCACATAGCTTAGTTGCTGTAGTGGTCAGTAATGGGGGATGCTGGGAATGCGCCCCTATCGCTTTCTGTGAGGACCAATTTAATGCCAATGATTCTGACAGCTGAAAATAAAACCTCCCTGCAATTACCAGCCTTTCAAAAATGCTTCATCAGAAGATTTATAGGCTTTTGTTTATGAACTCGTTTGTGACTGGTGATAACCCTCACCACTTACTGACATATACATTCCACTGCACATTTTTTTTAGGTTGTTGCATTTCTTTGGTGTCCCCGTCGTTTTTAACATGTTGCAGTTTTAAAGCACTAACAATACTCCAATAATATAAGATGTCTCTAGGTTTGTTTTTGTGCTGCTTGTGGTAATGAGACCGATCACATTTGGCCAGTAACAGGTGGGATGACCTATCTGAAATCCCATCTGTGCCCCAGGTATAAACCAGATTGACACTCATATGTACAGTATAGCTCATGCAGGGGCCCAGCAGACTGTGTAGCCATTCGCCTTCTGTCACTGGTTGGGTTACCCTACTGCTGTACTCTACCTACAGTGCTTTGTCATTTTTCTGACTAAGGTTTGACAAATGTTATGGGTAAAATTATGGGTGAAATTCATTACGGTGACCATGATTCTTAATAGGTCTTGCATATCAGCAGTGATGTGTGCTGATTAAAAACACCAGCAAATCGCTATTTAAAGACAAATCAATGGAACTGTTCACAGGGCTGAGATAGCACACTTTGGAGTTATTCACATCTCTCTCCTTTCCCCGTTCCCGTCTCCAGGTGCTTTTGGATCTGTCTTGCATCTCCACGCAGATTATAGTGTTGTGTATAATGGGTGGCAATAGGTTCCTGTGTTACCCACTTGTGTTGTGTCTATCATGCGGGTCAGCCCTGCATCAGCCTGGACTCAAACCCGCAACCCCAACTCATAGTCCCCCAGACTGGCAGGAGGATGCACTACCAAGAGAGCTAACAGACAAGCTTTCACCTCTGCACATCCCCTTTGAAGAGTTGGGACACTACACGTCACATAACTATCAAGAAGGGAAATCATTTCCACACTATTGAGTGTGTGGACTTTCTGGATCATTTCAGATCACAGTGTGTGGCCATTCTAGATCGTTCTAGAACACAGAATGTGTGGCATTTCTAGATTGCTCCAGAGGAGGAGGCATGCAGTGATGAGCTGGAGACTCACAGAGCACTGATGATGGCTGCAGGGGATTTGGACAGACTCTAAACTCTCGTTCTGTTTCAACATCAACATACCTATGCTGTGCTTAGGGTGAAGCAGTGTGTGTGTGTCTGTGTGTGTGTGTGTGTGTGTGTGTGTGTGTGTCTATGCGTGTGTAGGAAGGGGAAAAGCAAGAGAAAAGAGGAGTGTGTGTCTCATGTTTGCTTAATGGAGGCAAATGGACAAGGTAATCTATACCTGTGAAGTAATTGCAGTGTGTGTGTGTGTGTGTGTGTGTGTGTGTGTGTGTGTGTGTGTGTGTGTGTGTGTGTGTGTGTGTGTGTGTGTGTGTGTTTGTGTATGTGTGTGTCTATTTGTGTGTGTGTGAGTGTTTTCATATGTGTCTTTGGCCCAGACTGAAATTTGTACTGAAAAGTGTCTACACACAATTCCCTGAAAATAAATCTGTGAAATTTTCATTTAAAAATCTCTGTATCTATCCGTTTCCTCTCAGTCCCATAACAGCACATCAAACAGCCTGAGTGGACAGGCCCTACACTTGCACTGCAACTTCTGCCTGTTTTCTTAGATGCAAACACAGAGACCAATCAGCTTGGCTGTACACTCCCTGCACTGTACTGCAAAGTCTGACAGCTTTCTTTGCCATACTGTATATCCAGACACCCTTTGCAGTAACCACAACCAGTCGACAGGCTAATCTCCAAAGGCCTGCTGCTGTCTCTCCTGGGACTGCTTACAGAGCAGTGCCAGATAAAGTTGTTTGGGTTAAAGTTCTGACTTGTTTATTTATTTATTTTGTGCGCTCTCAAGTCCACATATGGCATAAGCTGAGCACAAATCTGCCCTGAGCCTGTCACCTCAGCCTGCTGCCTTCTGACACTTAGCACCTGATGACTCAGCGTCTCCCCTCAGGCAGCCAGTGATTATGCCATCTCTGCACTCACAAAGAGAAGACGGAGACAGAGACAGAGACAGAGAGAGAGAGAGAGAGAGAGAGAAAGAGAGAGAGACAGAGACAGAGACAGAGAGTGTGTATGAGTATCAGACAGAAAGAGCGACATAGACAGAGAAAGAAAGAGAGAAAGAGAGAGAGAGACAAACACAGAGACAGAAACAGAGACAGAGAGTATGTGTATGAGTAACAGAGACAGAGAGAGGGAGACAGAGAGAGAGAGTATGAGTAACAGAGAGAGAGAGAGAGAGAGAGAGAGAGAGAGAGAGAGAGAGAGTATGAGTAACAGAGAGAGAGAGTATGAGTAACAGAGAGAGAGAGAGAGAGAGAGAGTATAAGTAACAGAGAGAGAGAGAGAGAGAGAGAGAGAGAGAGAGAATATGAGTAACAGAGAGAGAGAGAGAGAGAGAGAGAGAGAGAGAGAATGTCACCTTTCTCTTTTTTTTCTTTCCCTCCCTCTGTCTCTCCGTCTGTGACAATCCACACTTGTCTATTTATTCCCCAAACGATCCTGGGGACTTTTGCTTACAAGCCAATCATCGCCCAGTTTTTACAGACGAGCCTCGTCTGGTCCAGAGTAGCCTGGTATGCCCACCTGCTCTGGTAGCATCCCACCCAAGACTGCTGTGTTCAGTACCCTTAACAGTGACCTTGGACTCTCGACCCATTCACCTGATCGTTTATGTACCTGGTAAACAAACAACAGACTAGGAGCTAGTCTTGACCTATTTTTATGTAGTGTCTTATATAAAAAAAACTGACACTGTAGCCAGTTTTGACTTATTCTGATATGGCATTTTATATGAAGAACTGACTCTGAAGCCAGTCTTGCCTCAGTCTGATGTGGACATGTTCCATAAACAACAGACTCTGGGGACAGTCCTGGCCTACTGTGGACATACTGTAGTATACAAAGAACTGACTCTTTCGGACCAGGTAGTCCAACCTAATGTGTCTCTGGGGACAAACAGCTCTTTTCCTGGACACTACAAGCAGGTTTACATCCAACCTTTTGCATTTGATCATTTCAAAAACAAAGCCTGTCTGCAAACGCTTGCAGTTCACGTAAGCTGTCCCGGTGTGCTCAGAAAAAAATAACTTACCTTGATGCTGTTGAATAAATTAAATCTTTATTCACATCAGGCATGATTTGATGCTGTTGAATAAATTAAATCTTTATTCACGTCAGGCATGATTTGATGCTGTTGAATAAATTAAATCTTTATTCACATCAGGCATGATGCGGCTAAGGTTGACAGGAAACAAATGTTTCGAATGCATTCACTGTCGCATGATATTTGCTCTGTACAGCCTATGGATTTGTGGTCCAACTGTGATGGGAAGGGCACCCATTTCCCCCCAAAGACTTTGGCTTCCCATACAATAATGACGTGATAGAAAGCACCTCTAATGCATATTTCTGTTCAGCTGAATGATCACGAATGGTTGTAACTGACATAAATCAGCTACAGGGAAACACAGCTGGTGTTGTTTCAATATGCCTGACTAGTTTCCATCTCATTTGCTATTTGGACCTCTCTTGCTCTCACCTACGAATGTGCTGCTCCTGTCAACGAATGTGCTATTCCCTCACCAGTGTTAGTGGACCCAGGAGCTGCACTGACTCCAATATGATGTGGGCCTGTATTTAGACAATATCTGCTTCTGGGTACAAAACCACTGCATACACAGCTGAGATTACAGAGACAAATTACAGATTAATGACTAATCTGAGTTACATTTGTTATTATTACAGATAATCCACACCAGGTCCAGAGCCTGTGTAGGCTATACAACCTAAATCCTTTGAGATCCATCCTTGTTCTTGGTTCAGTGCAAACTACTGGAAGAAGAACTGTTAAGTCCCAGATTGATCCAATTCATAGTTGCCCTAGTGATTACAAGAATAGTGAAATTACGCTGTTTATTCCACTGGTATTGTTGGGTTAGTGTGACTGTGCTAGCCAGTGATCACCCTGATGCTGTCACCAAAGCCTCTCTCTTTCCCACACAAAAAAAAAAAATCTGCATTTTGGAATGGCTGGCCAGACTTGTTTTCTTCCGTCAAGTGTGACAGTTCTTCTTCTCTTCCCGGCAGCGTATTTTATATTCTCCTTACTCGTTTCAATACAGAAGTGTGAGTGTAGTGTGTTTCAAAATGTCACCGGACTCCCCCCAACCACCTCCAGCCCCCCCAGAATCTACACGCCTCTGTGGTATTTAAGAGACAGGCACTGTCCCCTACACCAAGGACCTTTTCACATTATCAAACCTCACACTCCATAGACAGTACACTTGCGCAATGCTATGGCAACTGTGTTATTTGACATTAAGGTGCTCTCATGGTTATTATTTATATCAAAGAGCTATATTGCCCTTTGTTTTATATTTTAAGGATAATATAAAAATAGGACACGTAATTGGGTGTGACATACTGTAAGAAAAGAAAAAAATCTTAATTCACTGACTGTGAACATCAGGTTTTCTTTTTTTCCAAGGTCACCTTGGCATATATACAATCTTGGAGGACTTTATACCACTGCCTGATAATGATAGATGATAGGTGAATTCAGCATTTTAGTTTAACACATTAATCCCATTTAACGTAACATTATTATTATTATTGTTGTTCATTATATACTATATATTATATTATTATTATAATTAATAATCGTATTAATAATAGAAGGAGGGGTTGCCGGTGGGGTGGGGGTGGGGGGGTATTAAAGACCGAAGGCCTCCGTAAATAGGTATGATTTAAGTTACTGTTTAACTACGTAGTGAACTTTCTGTTCCAGTTTTCTGTGACAAACCTGATATCTGAGGCGTTGATTTTGTGGACTGGGCTTTTACACACTTTGAGAATGCAATTTACTTCGAAACAATGCTGCCTCACTCTACTCTGGGTTTCAGTGTGTTAACAAATGCAGCCGGCAGCCAGCCAGCCAGGTGGGGATGCTTAAGCGCCAAGAGTCATGAAAGCTATGTTTTGTCATGCAGAGATAATGATCACGTGAACCTGATGTCTGAAGCAGTCCCTCTGCTCTATGGAATTACTCAGCGGGGGCTGGTTAAGGCGCATTATCATTGTGTGACCCACTCTATTTATGTCTGCTTCATCCACCTTTGTTCCTGATGCTCGCCGGCAGGGGGGCAGGGGGGCAGGGGGGCAGGGGGGCAGGGGTGAGTGGGTGGGGGAAGGGGATAGGAGGGCATCCAGGCAGCTTTACAGACTGCAACTGCCTGAGAGTATTTACATGCGTTGTACTTAACAAAATCTTCCGCTTAGTTTTATGAAAAAAAAAAGACATACACAGAGCAGATTTATGATTTGTCCTCATTTTCCTCATGTAAGCTCTATGACCTGATAAAATACTGTCATTAAGAATTCTTGATTTGTCTGTGTTGAATTTGAAAATCATAGCAGGTTGGGTAAAAGTTATCATTCTTTTTTTCCCCTTAGACTAATACGTACATATCTAGCTCTGCCTTTGATCAAACCAATTCTGAATTCCTCTCCCATTTCTCCCACATTCAAGCTAAAAACAAAGTTGATGATTGTTATGACCTGGATGAATGAGAACCTACACAGACATGCTAATTGTGTCCATATTAAAATGAGATTTCATGACAAACTGTGTCTACTCTGGTTGATAGCAGTCTTTAGCAAGGATCACATGTTTTTTGCAAAGAATGTGGGTCTTATCTGGCTCAGGCTAATTTAGCTTAATAAGGACTTTCAACACTTTTGTTCACATATTGTACTGCCTCTGGGCTTTTTGAGAACACTCAGTTCATTTTCAATACATTTTTGCTTCATTATCTCACTGCTGAAGGCATTTGCTATGTTCAAGTGATTTAGATTGAATTTATTATCCAAAATGCTTATGAAATGGCTCTCCTTTTATTTGAGAGCAAGTATTATTATTATTATTATTATTATTATTATTATTATTATTATTATTATTATTATTATTATTATTATTATTATTATTTTATTTTATTAATGTAGCAGTGGAGGCTGGGAGTGGTTAGCGTGGGTACTTGTTCAGCACAGGACATTAGTAAGGTGGTGGAGATTAGTGCAACCTAGGGCTGTTTGTGCAGATAAGGATGGGCACCCCAGACCAGCAGTAAGGTGGTGGAGATTAGTGCAACCTAGGGCTGTTTGTGCAGATAAGGATGGACACCCCAGACCAGCAGATGGCAGTAGTGCATTTAGTGGGTCAATAGAAACACAGAAGAAGAGGTTATAAATGGCAGCCATTACACACATGGGCAGCTTAGAATCAGGCTCTCTGGGATCGTGCGGTGTATTGGGATACAGAGTGGCCAAGTTTCCCCGGGTTTTGCGGTGTATGGAACACGGGATAACTGAGCATTAGACACCATTAGATTCAAGAGGTGTATACATTTAATGTTAAGTCAGTGGGTAGAATCGTGAGCTCTCGCCACTTTAAGCCAGAGATATGGGTCAGTTCTCTGAGGTTCTCTCCTACTGGTAAGTGGCAACAGCCAGTTTATTATTATTATATAACAGTCACCCATAAAAGGATCAATATGTGATTATTACTGTATTACTATAACTGAGCATTAGTCACCATTAGATTCAAGAGGTGTATACATTTAATGTTAAGTCAATGGGTAGAATCGTCTTTAGAACTAGCATTGGCAGGGTCGTTTGTGTAATGGCATATGCGTTAGTGACTGCAAAGTGATAGTATTTGTGGTAAAATGGTGGTAAAGTGCAAATATTCGATAACAAGTCCTAATTAGTAAGTAAGCAGGTCATTTTGGAAGTAAATTGTGGTTGTAGTTAATTTTGTAAGTAAAACTTTGGAAGTCGTGCAAACAGTTGGTAATGAACAGTAAATTTTGGAAGTAAACTGTGGTTGTAAGTGAATTGTGGAAGTACATATTGGAAATTTGGGTAGCAGGTAGCTAAACTGTGGACACACACTAAAGGATTGATCACCTTTAGTGGGGCCGCCTCAGGGGAGGGTGTACAGTGAGCAAAGGCCCGAAACACCCGTTGATCCTGAGGTACACTGCTGAGGATGTGTCCCACATAGTGTATGGATAATTGTAATGGCTGTAGTTAGGAAAGCCTGAAGTATGGTACAATGGGTGCTCTCCCCACATGTGCAAGTGTCTTGTATTTTTATTTATTTATTTTAATTGTTAAGGAAATGTTGGAGGAAACTGCAAAGGCTTGCCAGTGGTCCTGGATGAGATGCATGTTGTTGGCATGGTGAAAGCCATGGGGGAAAGCGATAGGTAGGTGCTGCTGAGTGGATCATGTAAACGGCCCCAGCAGCCCCAGTCACTGTAGGTTAACCCTTGTTGAGCATCTGTCTGTACGGCTCCAGTTGGCCATCCCCTCAGCTGCTCTGTCCTGTACAGCTCACATGAGGTTGCGTGAATAGCTGTAGTCAGCGGCCACTTGTGCGTGTTACACCTGGGAGTAGGGACTAACAGCCTGAACTATTTACTTGATTATAGATAGTGTAGGGGTAGGTGTAATAGCTATAGTTTCTCCCTAAGGTGCTCTTCCTACATGCACAAGTACTTTGTGTTCTTTTTAAACTATCAATAATAATGTTTTTATTATTATTCTTATTATTAATTTTATTTATAGTGCCCAGGTGCTACAGGTTAAAAGAAAAAGAAAAAGCGTGAAATGGGAAATAAAAAACAAGTCAAGCAGTTGTATTAAAAATGGAAAGATTGAAATAAACCAAAGAATTGCCTTAAGATCTTTTTGAAACAGTCAGTGGATTGTGGTGCTCTCAGGGTGTCAGGGAGGGCATTCCACAGGCGTGGGGCAGCGGTACAGAAGGCCGTATCTCCCATGATCCTCAGTTTGTGCCCTGAGTATGTAGGAGGAGGTTTGAGTGAATGGAGAGGAGGGAGTGTGTTGTGTTTTGTGGATTGAGGAGGTTTTTGAGGCAAAGGCGTTTGTCCATAGATGCATTGGTGTGTGAGAATAGAAGCAAGTTCTATTTCAAGGGTCAACGTTGCCCAGGTTTGTTTCACTGTCATTCCAAATCTGCCCAGTATCGGGCAGTGTTCACAGCAGTGCATACGTCATGACAATTTTATCCAATTGCCACAAATCACACCTTTCCAACTTGCTAGTTGCAGTATAATCAGGTAAGAGCATGCAGGCCACCTCAATAGACTGAACCCCTTCCCTCAAACAGGGTGAACCTTTGTTATGATCTATGTTGTCCTGCCCTCACTGAGGAAGATGCTGGATGTCAAAAGATTAGTTTTGTTGCACCCAATAAAAAACAGTCTATGGGGTTCAGTCTATGAAAGTGGCCCAGAACTGCTTGCTGATTCTGTGGTCCTGTTCCGTGAACACCAAAAAGGGCTGAGCGCAATCCTTACATAATCAGCTATGAGTTTATCTGGGCAGGTTATTTAGAAGTAAGTCTTGATGTATGATTGAAAGTTAATGAAGGCTTCCTAAATCTTTGGCCGATGTGATTTTAGAACAACTACTACTGAATACTTTAGGTTTAGGTAAAAAGGTTTGAGTGTGTTTTCACTCATTGCAAGCCTGTGCAGTCTGTGATGCATAGCAAGAGCATAAGGTTCCCATCGTCAGTAAAGATTTATTCTTTGTAGTGGTCAAATACTACATAGGAAATGAATGATGTCCAAATGTTGGGTTGGTCCATTCAAATCCAGTGGAACTTTTCACAGCATTTTTAAAAGTCCAGTAATAGTAGTATACAAAGTTATTAGCATGAATTCAGTAAAGGTCCGCCTTTTTTATTTACTTTCCGTACAGTTTATTTGAAGGCAGTAATTCTGATCACTGTCTTTCCAGTGATCTATTGGCAAGCACTGAAGTAGACAGGGAGAAACACAAAGGGCAAGAGAGGAAGAGAGAGCTGTAACCTACGAGCTAACAACCGTACAAGGGAAAGCTTATCCTGACCTGTAAACAGAAATATTTCTTGGCAAGCCATGTAGACAAGGAAAAAAATAGATCCACACCACACAGAGAAGCTTTTATCTATCTGGCGAAGCTCCCAATACTTCGTGTGGACTCCGCTGTGCTCTTAGAGATTTTTTGTCATCACAGAACAAGCTTTTCAGGCAGACGTGTCGTCAAGGTTGAAGGATGGGATGGTTGCCCAAGAGAGGAGACAGAGGACTGGATCAGTCAAGGACCGGGTGCGCTCAGAGAACTGCAGTATCAACTTTGCAAGGACACGAGTGAATCACTGCTGTCATTGCTTACAGTTCTGTAAAGGTCTCGCCCACGGTCTGCCAGAACAATGACCTTGGCATGGAAGCACTGGTGTGCTCCTCAACCCCCCACCCGTGCTGGCACATGGCCTGGTCCTCCGCCATCATGCAGCGATGACCATCTGGGAGAGGCAGCCATTAGGCTGAAGGAGCTCACACACATTACCGTGGGCATTAGCACGCTAATCAGGTCCACATTTTTTTTTTGTTTTTTTTTGACACCCAATTAATATTGGGAAAAACGGAGACCAAATGACTTAGGTTGCAAATATGATTTTGTTAATATACTTAAAACTGATGCAATTGTAATTGATTCGATTTGAGCTGTGAATAGATTTGATTTCGGTGTATGTCAATTCAGAGTCCTTTAAAGGGTGACAACTATTTTTTATTCACATTTTAAGGACATTTACTATCCATTGTGGTTATTATTCAGACTGCATAAGCAGAGGCACGAGTGCAAGTGTGCAGTATTCAGTATTCGTGTATCTGCTATTTATTAAGCCTGCAGTCGGAGTACAAGTCAGTGTTATACCTTAAGCCCTTGAGAGAGAACGCTGTGTTATGATATAAAAAGATGATCTGTTCTTGTTATTTCACTAAGGGATTTAAAAAGAATGTTGCCATTTTGCTATGCACAACCATACAGCTACATATCCCATATAAAGTGTAATTTGTGTTCTTTTCAATTGTACTTAGGGAGATTTTTGTTAGTTTAATGTTGTATTGACTGATGTTTTCAGAAACAGTTACTCCAGCTGTAGCTAAACTAGGTAATTTTACAGTAGAGATCACAATTGCACATGCTATAGTGGTTTGATTTTAAACCATTCGATAAACTCCTAAATAAAAGCATGGTCATTTTCCTCCCAATTATCTACCATTTTAGCAGAGGACGGCACAAACGACCACACCTGCTGGCTCTTACAGTGCAGCTATACACGTCATTTTGCCACTCAATCTTTTCCCTCCAATTAAATTTTGCTGCTTCCATGGCCCTTCTCACTCCCAGTCACAGCTGTCTTTGTATTGAAATAGAATATTCTTTCTACCTTCAATCTCTAATGTTTTCTTTTATTTATCCATATTATAATCACCAACAGCACGTTATGTTACAGAAAATCCACAAAGATCTTGTAGACCTGTAAGACCTGTAATTTTTTTTTTTTTTCAATTTTACAATGTTGGGTATGGGAAGTGATCAATAGCCAAATAGAACCTGATGTAAAAACAGACAAAGAAAAACAAAAATAAAAAAAATGAAAGAAAAACAATATATTTTGTGGAATTGTTAAACCCAGTCGAACAGGAAAGGAGGTAAAAACGAATTGCCATAATGATTATTCTGTCTTATACCACGGCTTCCTTCAATTTCACATACTGTACTGATGCGTTCTTTAGAACAGGTATTAATTTTCAAAATACGCACACCTATGAAGTAGTCCCTGATTTCCAACCATATCATGTGTGTATCATCATGTATCAATGTGCCAAGCTTGTGGTGAACTGCAAATAAACAGTGAAGATGTGGCAGCTTTAGCAAATGACGAGCACATGATGGAGCACAGAGTTGTGAGATTGTGTTTTAGTGCTGTCACACTGCATTTGGACTCTGCTAACATGCTAACATGACTTTGCTAAGGAAGGCAAAATGAAGAATTTTAGAATAGCTAGCTTAAAAACCAAAGGCATGGAACTAACGACTAGGTCTTGGCCATAGCGACCTCCAGTTTGGAATAGCAATGGCAGTTTGTCCAGTAAGTTATGAAAATACACATCTTGTGGCAGATGGAAGTAGTTCTATAAATAAGTTTGTTTTAGTGATTAAATCGTGACCACCTCAAACGTCACACAATCATTGTAGTGTGTAGACAGGTTAATTGCATGTCACGACCAGACATTAGCGACTGGATAAAGGCAGAGCCACTTGTTTCAAACTTCACACAGTACAGTCCACACAGGAAACGTTTCTCAGTGTAGCACTGCCAGACCCTCCGAGGGGTTGGTTTACCAGCTTACTTAAATGCCTCAAAATGTTGTACTTTGTAGCACATGGTACTTGAACCCAAAGCACTTGATTTTGTAGAGCTCTTCTCTTTTTGTCAGGAGGACTCCTAGTAGGGTTGCATTAGTGTGTATCAACACAGCCTCCTTGAAAAAAAAGCCCCCACATAAAAGCAAAACTGTAGCATGTGAAGCTCAAGCGCCAAGCGCTACTGCTTGGAAAGCGGAAGGTTAATAGGTTCTTATAAACAGAGATGCCTGAAGAGTGTTTTTCTAAGACTGTGGAGATGAGTGCCAGTGCTGTCGGTGCCATGTAATATGTATCATGGGCTGCAAGTGCAGCCGTGCCCTGGGGCATGTTGGCCTGCTGGGGCATGTTGGGCCGGGCACTGCTGCTCTCCACTCTCACCACCCTACCAGTCAGGATCTGTGCCAGCCCTTCAGAGGCCACCAGACACAGACAAACACACACACACATGCAAACACACACATGCAAACACACACACACACACACGCACACACACACACACACACACACACACACACACACACACATAAACATCAGTGGTGGTTAATTGTTAAAAAGGGGCTGTTAAATTACATATGGAAGCACCCTGTTGTTTTCCCACATTCACCATAATGATGATGATGATGGCTTGTATCTAGACCAATTAATAACGGGACATTAATTACAAGGTCTATCTCTGTTCTCTGACCCTTAATGGAAAAAGAGGAAATACTGAAATGTGTGTCCATTTTAAGAAAGATGAATAACAAAGATTAATCTAACTTAGAATTTAACAACTTAGAATAATAAAAATTGATTTTTGAAAATATATTTTGATATACAGATGGTGTTCATGGAAAGCTGTGCTTTACCAGAAAAAGGGTAATTAAACAAATATTACTGTGATTATACCAGCCAGATGTATGGATCAATAAAAATATCTATACTTTATTGTGCATGTATCTGTATGCTTTATTATTAATCTTTGGTTATATTTATCCTTATTATGAGCCGATGTTTACTCACAGGAAGGTTATGTGAAGGTATCCAATAACTGTCTGCAAGGGAGACCACGCTTTGTGTTTGTGATTTTATTGGGAGGGAGAGCACATAGAAAGAATGACAAAATAAAAATAAAATAGAGCCCATAGAAGAAATATACAACTGCAAGACTTGAGAGAGCGGCTGCTATCCAAATGCCATCGCCAGCTGTTCCTTTTGACCAAGAGAGAGGTGAGGCATGGCCTTGTGGATTCTTAGTGATTACGACAGCGGTGTTATCCACCACTGAACTCTTTGTCTTGTCTCAATGTGTTGTACCAGAGAATTTAAAACCCCAGTGTTTTGTTTCTGTTTGTTTGTTTGTTTTACCCCAAGACTTCCTGTTGTAACTAGCATCTGTTTTCTGTTGTACAGTAATATAAAGGATATGCCACGACGTTTTTTTTAGCCATCACTAGAGGCGCCTGTGAATGGCACAGACAACGTAAGCAATGACATTTACTGTAGAGCAGTAACTGCCCACATATTATCATCCTATTCATTGTTTTCCGGTTTGTGTGCATCGCGTCAGTCTTATTTATAGGTCTTTTAAAAACACCAGTGAGCAAAGTTACATTACTTCAACGCACAATGCTGCCATCATACGAAAAACAAATGCTTTATAGCATTTCAGTGTTGCTGAGATGCTACTGAAGGGTGTTACATATTTAGCAGTCCTGTCATGGTTGAACTTTGCTATTGTTAGATAGTGGCACTCACTGTATCATTCAACTGTACAGCAAACAAATAATGACAAATCATGAATCATGGCATGGCAAAGTGCCACAGAACATGAAAGCTACTGTCAACACCAAGGTACCATATGTGCGTCAGCATCCTTGAGGAAGAGAGAGGAAGAGAGAAACTGTGTGAGTATGCGTGTGGCGCGTGTGTCTGTTATATATCAATAAATGCATGTGTTCGGGTGTGTGTGTGTGTGTATGTGTGTGTGTGTGTATGTGTGTGTGTGTGTGTGTGTGTGTGTGTGTGTGTAGGTGTGTGTGTGTGTGTAGGTGTGTTTGTATATGTGTTTCAGAACATCTATACTGGAAAAAAAGATGGACCGGCAGCAGGGATCTCAGCTTGCCTCTACCTCCATGCATTATTTAGGAATGTCAGTGCTGCCTCCAGGTTTTGCATTCTGGGTCTTGATGGAGATGCATGGGGAGATAACAGCACACAGTGCGAGGGGCATGGTACAGAAAAGCCACCCAAACCCAGACATAAACACTGTCCAGTCCAGCTGTCAGACAGACAAGCCCTCAATGCCTAAACAGAGGCTTAAGCTCAACGGGCCTCGCAGAATGCAAGGCTTCTTTTCTTTGCCGCTTTTTCGTCTTTGCAGACTCTCCTTTTCTATAAGCACGCCTCAAGCCAATTCATAACTGTTTGTCAAGCCTCTACATTGGCCAGATGACATATCTGTTGGGCAGAGTGCGGCCAAGCCTCTGATCAAACTCCATAGAGCTGAAGCAGCTGTTGGTGAATGCTGATCTATTGCTGTGTTTGACACTGACAGCAATGCAAACGTTTAGGAGTATGTAAGCACATTACTTAAAACAAAACATACAAACCATGAATATGCATCACTCCACAGATATCGAAACAACACAACAACATAACAACACTAAGCATCTGTCTAGGTATTTCTGCTTCCTTATGATCTCCCTGGATTTTAACCACCCAGTGTTTATAACTGATAGAGATACTGTAATGTGCATGTATAATGTTCAGTATGCTTTTGTTGTCGTAGTGACTTCATGAAATTTTAAGCAACATAGGCCCTCAGAGCTTTAAATAGGGCCTGCTACTGTGATTGAAACAACAGTGAGTAAGAGAGCTAGCCATTTAGCCTCCAGGACCTGTTTCACACTGTGCTGTGGACAGATTTGTGATGCAGAACATTTGGGGCTTTTTAACAAAGGCAGAAATGAGACTTTTACTTCATCTTCATGACTTTATTGTAGGCAGAGATTTGGCAAAATTACACACACACACACACACACACACACACACACACACACACACACACACACACACACACACACACACACACACACACTCTCTCTCTCTCTCTCTCTCTCTCTCTCTCTCTCTCTCTCTCTCTCTCTCTCTCTCTCTCTCTCTCTCTCTCTCTCTTTCTCATCCACAGGGAATACTTCATGTCCCTGCATCTCTCTTCAAAAGTACCACCATATCTACTCTTCTCTCTTTTAATAATTCAGACATTTACCAAACTCCCCTTGCCATCCCAACCATTTTGGTCTAACAACTGTAGATGAATTGCAGTTACTGGTATGAAGCTGTGGTGTAAATAAACTGCAGTGGCTGGCAAACATGAGCAGCTCAATATGATTTCACTTTTGTAGCGTCAGTGTTTCTTCCACTTGCTGGTCATCTTCTTCTCAGATGGTGCAGTCGACAGGGAGAGGGATCGAATGCCTGCATGAGCAAAAGAACCATAACAAAGACATCACACGCACATAGACAAAGAAAATGGAGGGCCCTGACGTGAGTGTGCTTTTATGCCTTTATGCATGAGGTGAGAATGCAGACACATTCCTTTGTGGCTCCGTTCAACCTTTTGTTGTGCAATGCAAGAGCCTCAAGTTTAGGTTGAACACAGCTGTCAACCCATGTTTATGTAGCCTAAAGTTGAAAACCTCATTGTTCCCTCATTGACCTATCTTCTGTTTGTCAAAGTGACCAAAGAAAACCATAAATCATGACATGCCCCAGTGAAATTGTTCTCTGGAGCTTCACAGTTACAGTTTTTCTCAATTGCTTAAACACATTTCCTGAAGGCATGCCTCATACTCTCAGAACTCTACACACAAATAAAAAAAACACACACACAATGGGCAAAACCACTCACTTCTCCTGCAAAATGAAACTTTGCATTCAAAACAATGTTATTTCTTCTCAAAATGCTATTTTGTTATCAAATGACAAACACAAACCATCATATGAATAGACATTTATAACAACCAGTTGAACCCTGATGTGCTTAATGTAAAACACTATGATAAATGGAAAACACTTGTTCTCCATTCATCATAATGATTTAGGCATTTTTTGTTCAGTGTTACACTTGCTACAGACAGTACATACATAAGTGTGCTATATTTTAGAATATTGTTTTTATACTCAGAACACACATATACATTGTTACAAATATATTTTATTTTTCCCACAAAAACAGTGTACACACTGTGCATCCCAATCAACACAAAGCTGCACCTACAGTTGTCTACATACAATAGAACAGAAGAGTTTACTGTAGCCTATACAGTTACAAAAAAAATTACGCTGCATCCTTTCTTCTGTTTTGGCGTGGCAACAGCACCTCATCCACATCACATGCAATGTTTTTCCTGGCCTAGCAGCGAATCCATCCATGAAAAGCATCAGTTGCTATATTTCCACATGCGTCTTCCATAGCTTAGAGAAAGGGTACACGCATTTGTGGATTTTGGTCATACACTTTCATCTCCAGTCAAAAAAAAAAACCTCAATTGGGTTGAGGATTGCAGAATATGGAGAGAGATACGTAAACAACTAAACAACTACTGTAAAATAATTTCGTTGACCAAATAGTCAACCAAAATGGCTCTGATCTCATCAGAGATTACTGTCCTTTCTCATCCTCGTTCGGGTCCTCCCCATCCTCCTCCTCTTACTCTCACTCCTCTAGCTGTGGCTCTGCCTCTTCCAAAGCTCTGATAGCTAATTGTAAAGCTGTGTGACAGGTGTTTGCCAATGTGATGAGTCAGTGTGCATAGTAGGGCAATTGACTTAGAATTTTTAATCACTGTATGTTCCTTGTGAAAACAAGAGATTTTTGTCATGAAAATTGTGCCAAACGCAGAGAATTGTCTATAGTGTTTTGAAAAAAAGTGTGTTTTAGAACTGCAATTTGAGTGTAAAGCAGGAATTGTGTTTATAGTTTAGCAGAATTGGTTCATGGGGTTGGTGCATCAGTTACATGTTGTGGTCATTGTGTCTGAAGTACAAGGAATTGTGTGTAAACAATTGAGAAAAACTGTAAACCTATAACCTTGTGGTAACCAGGGCAACCAAGACCACATTTCTCGTCATTAAATGAGCATTTCCATCTCATGGTGAAGAGACTACTGTAGTGTTCTGGTAGTTTTGTCAGTCTCCCTTGTGTCCCCATGTGACTGCAGGACAACCCAGGACACACATTAAGCTGTGCTGTGATTAGAGGTGTGATTATCATTAGGAGTGGGTTTGGCCTAAAATGAAATGAATGTATTTAACATCTTACTGTGAATAAATTGCATTTCGATTACAGTAATGTCTGAGATTGCTCTGCCCCCCGCTCTACTCCTCACTCCCCCAACCCCCCAACCACAGACATCTATTCACTAATATGCACACGCACATGACTCATCTGCACTTGCATCCCCACTTGGTGGCTGGTAAGACAGCCATGACCAAAAATAACATAAAAATAACATTCACATCATGACAACAAATTCACCATTTCGTGTTATTAGTTAAATACGGGCTACAGTGTGTAGTTGGCCGCACGCAGGCTACTCACAAAATGAATGAGAGAGTAGGCCTATTCGTGAAGCGCGAACATAATTCTGCAATGCGTCAACAGTGTGCAGGTAGCCAATTTTTTTGTTCAAAGTTAGGCAATGTTTTGTTTAAAATCAGGACAAGAGGGAGATAGGATATTTCATCCAGGCCCACAGGTTGGTTATCTTATTCCGGTGGTCACAAGTTTATGCTTTCCGAGGCAGACCAGTAATTATAAACATATGATTACAGTTTTTCTCACAAAAACCCATTGGTTGAACAACTTTCTAAATTGCAATTGTGTGTGTGTAAGTGTGTGTGTGGGCAGTGTGTGTGTGTGAGAGAGAGAGAGAGAGAGAGAGAGTGTATCTGTGTATGTGTGTGCGAGTATGTGAATGTGTGTGTATGGGTATGAGGGCGTAAATGTGTGTGTGTGTGTGTGTAAGCATGTGTGTACATTAGGGTGTGTATGAGGGTATGAATGTGTGTGTGTATGTTTGTGTGTGTGTAAGTATGTGTGTGTGTGTGTGTGTTCAAGTGTCTGTGTGGGCAGTGTTGCTCCAGGAGAGGGCAGGCGGTCCAGCGAGAGCCAGGGGTGACTCATACCCCCTCATGTGTTACACAGCCCAGAGAGGGGGGCCTTGAGTGAGGGCTGGAGAGGTATAGACTGCTGAAGGTCAGCCAACGTATTTCAAATGCACGCTCGCATGCAGGCAAATTTATGAGCTTATCTGCTCGATCATTTGAATTTCAATGACAGGTGATCCCCCAACCCCACCCCACCACCCGCCCCTTTTTTTTTAGAGGTCACAACCACTACCTCTCACAACTCTCAATTTAGAATTTAGTTTAACGCTGATGTTTTAAATGAAAGTAGACCAGAGAGGAAGTCAGCTGAGGTAACTGATAAGAACTGTATAGCTCAGCTATATATCTCATTATCGCCTCATCGATTACTGTTTTTGTATTTCAAGCCATGTTTCATGGTTATCAGTGAATCTGTATTTACAGTCATGGATTGTTGCCACACAAAGCCAAGGCTGTGTTTGCTGTTGACTCCTGTCATGCTTCAGAAAAAGCAGAACCAGCACCGCTAGCTTCCATCACACGAGGGCAAAACAGACCGGTTGGGAGTCTGGACCCCGGTGGATTCCTGGTTAGATTCCCAGCCCTGTAGGACAGAAAGGGCAGCTGTGGTGTAGTGGTTAGGGAGTAAATCTTGGGGTCGGGGGGTTGCAGGTTCGAATCCCGCTCTACCTATGGCTGAAATGCCCTTGAGCAAGGCATCTAACCCCACACTGCTCCAGGGACTGTAACTGAAACCCTGTAAATAACTGTAAGTCCTTCTGGATAAGAGCGTCAGCTAAGTGTAACGTAATAGAAAGATTAGTGGGGAGTGCAGCAGGTTTTACAACTGACCTTTCCTCTCCTTCCCTCTCTGCACATGTTAAGCACTGAAGTCAAGTTTATTTGTATACAGTAGCACATTTCAATGTGTTTATGGAAATAAAATGACAAAAAAAGTTATTTTAAAATATTTTTTTGTGGCAACACCTTATGATGCTGTCTGCCAAGGAGGTGAGAAAGCCAGACAAGATTTTCTGCATTTCATTTTTTAAGTAGTTTTCACTGATGGTACTTGTGTAACAGAAAGCTTTCTTAGCCCATCACAGTACGAGTAATTATAGTCTGAAGGCATAAGAAGAGGATAGGAGATGGTGGTTGATCCGTTTGCATTTATTTTTCCTTCCTGCAACACAAATGCACAAATGCACACAAGTACACAGAACAATACGGCTGGCATCGCCCTGTATAATGTTTCCAGCGTAAGCGAAAAAATAAAACCCACATATGCTATCCGCTGCATACATTTAGGCTGTAACTACAACAGTAGTGCATCAGATCACATATTAGGCGTAAAAACTAAATACACAGTACAGTACACTAGGGAAACACATACTCAACAGATCTTTTCTTGTTTCGAAATAAAATACACACAAGGGCAAACATACCTGCAACACAAATGCACCTGCATGTCACACAGGCATTCCTACAACAGGCCAACCTGGCATCTCTACAACATTATACAGCCAGTTAGCACCCAACTAGATAGCTAGTTACACATCTTTTTAAAGGTTTTAAAAAGCACTAACTTACATACTGATCAAAATACAAACAAAGGAGCATCACACAATCTTCCCACATTGAAAACTGTCAATATTTCTAAGTTAAAAACAGAAAATTACGTTGTAGTATCAATTGTTAATTCAGTCAAAAAGAAATAAAAAAGCCAGATTACCCCTTCCTAATGTTTCCAGCATGAGAACAAGCTGGCAAAGACTGCTTCACACCTTCACTTACAGGGCACAAAGAAAGATAACACATTTTCATCATTAGCGCAGTTCTCTATCTAATGAAAAAACCTGAAATGAAATTCCTGAATGCTCACAAAATTAACCTAGCACACTACAAGAGCTGCCAGACATGAGTATATGGATGTATATACTCTGTATATCATTGATACACAACCCAGCTAGCAGTGTTCAGAATCTGCTGAGGTAAAGGTCATTTAACTTGGCAGAATCATCTTGCTTGTTTATAACTTCAGCAAGATTCTTAGTACAAACATAAGTGAGCCAGCTTAATGCTGCCATGTATTCAGTCATGGGTATGGCAGAACTCTGTTTAAATCAGTTCCTTTAAGGCAGCACCTTTTGCACGAGGTGAGAAATAGTGTCATTCCTGGCAGACCCTCTACACAAGAAGCTCTGGCTTCTCTGATAAAAAGCATTTCCCTTTGAAAATGTAAATTTGTTTGCTTTATTGTAGAACATTTATAGATGTCTGTGTGAGAGTTAATAAGTTATGATCAAATCATTGTGCTTGGCAGTAGACTATACTATTGTGCAGCTAATTAATGCTTGTTTGCATTTCATTGTTCCAATGAAATGTGTTAAACGACGATGCCTGCAAAGAGAGCAAGTAACACACCAGTGCTAAAAAAGTGTTCAAAGTGCAGAAAGGTTTGTGGCTGTGTTTGTGTTTGATAGAAAAACACCATTCACAGTCACTTTCTGTCTCTGGGAATTTGGAGGATGGTGTGTTAGGGCTCCAACTATAGTGATATTCTTTGCATTTGGGTGACTAACCATGTAACAGCAGTTTGACCAACATCTGCATATCTTAGTATTGCTGATTTGCTTGCAGTAATTTTGTTTTCCATTATTTATGAATATCAATTGGTGTCTGCCATTAGAACCTGATCAGTATGTTTTGTTATGCTGTGCCTGCAAGCAGAGTCCCATTATTATCACAGACTAATGCTTTAACCACTGTAATTTACTCTAAATACAAACGTTAGCATTTCAAAGGGAAAGTCATTACAATAAATAAAGACAACTCTGGGAGACTGTAGATGCACATATAAACGGCTTAATATCCACACACGAATCATTGTTCTTCCAAGACCTCGAAAAACCCTTGAGCATGAGATAGCCGCATGTGTGTTTCTCTGCTTAGCATAAATGTTGCAGCTGCTCCGCTCTGGCCCCGCTGGGAGCGAGAGAGTCCCCCTACTGTGGACGGCACAGTAAATACCGTCTGATAAGTCATTGGTAGCCATGAAAAGGACCCCTGGCAGACGCCACCTTGGGCGCACATGCGAAGGTATGGAAATGATGTTTTTGAAATGCATTCCTGCCAAGGCCTTGAGGCCATGAGAGAGCCACAGGGGCTGCCAGTATTTTATGCAATAATCTTGCCTCAATGGGCACTTTGTCATGTTGCATTTCCATGGCGCAGCAGTTGATATGCGCCACATTTGGAAATGCTCTGCACCCAGGCGAGAGGTCTAGTGACATTTATTGTCTCTGCACAGGGATAACAACTCTGTTCACACGCTGACTTTAAAGCGCTCCAGAACACATTCCATTTCGGACACATTTCATTAGCGAGGCTGAGATGAATGTGTTACATTGCCGGTGAACTGTTGTTCCAAAGTAGGGCATGTGGTAATTATGTGTTATTACAGCTGATGTAATACTATTGATGGAAGTTAGAGCATACAAGGATGCAAACATTTGTGTTAAAGGAGAACTTCGGTGTAAAATGAAAATTGGCATGTTAAAACATCATACCGAGTTGGTATGTGTACTGAGGAGCAAAATTGATTTAGCCTGTTGCATTCAGAGTTTAACTATTTTTTATCGTTTGTCCCAGAAGGCTAACAATGGAAGTGGTAGGTGCCCTTAGACGAAGCATGATGACTACGCTATTTTTAAACCATTAAAACAGCTCGAAGAAACTCCACACTCAAACGGTAGTACAACAAATGCTCTGACATTCAAAACAAAGCACTGAGAATATTGTAAATGTACACAACGTTTATTTTAAAAACTGTTCTTACATGCAGTAGTTTGCAGTTGTTTCTCGTCGCCGCCATGATGAAAGTCCAAACGAGTCGATTGTACTACCTCTCCTCCTATTCTTCCTGCTGGTTCGTGTTCGTTAATCAACTTGTGCAGACTTTCATCATGGTGGCGACGAGAAACTACAGCGAGGTACTGCCTGTCAAAACTATTTTATTAATAAATGTTGTGCACACTTACAAAGTTCTCAGTGCTTCGTTTTTAATGTCAGGGCCTTTTTTGTACTACCGATGGAGTGTGGAGTTTCTTCGAGCTGTTTTAATGGTTTAAAAATAGCGTAGTCGTCATGCTTCGTCTAAGGGCACCTACCACTTCCATTGTTAGCCTTCTGGGACAAACGATAAAAACAATAAAAAATAACTAAACTCTGAATGCAACGGGCTAAATCAATTTTGCTCCTCAGTACACATACCAACTCGGTATGATGTTTTAACATGCCAATTTTCATTTTACACCGAAGTTCTCCTTTAAAAATGTGTGTGTTTGTGTGTGTGTGTGTGTAAGTGTGTGTGTGTGTGTGTGTGTGTGTGTGTGTGTGTGTGTGGTAAATAGGTATGGGCCAGCTTTGGAATATTTTGTCCTACATTGATTGCTTAATCTATATTATTTTATTTACATTCATAAAATAACAACAAACCATAATTAACCCAAATAACTAATAAAAATAATGTTGAGCAAACTTACATTAACTGAGACAATCTTTAGTGTTCATGACAGTCAATATGTGAACACAGAGGTCATACACTCACTTGTCACTCACCATATACATGGGCAGAACTCAATGCATTTTGGTTGACAGACAACCTGTTAAAGTTCAAACCTGATGTTTAGGTTGAAAAAAAGACAGGTGATTTGAGTTATTTTGAATGTTTGTTGGTGCCTGACAGGCTGGTCTGTGTATTTCAGAAACGGCCAGGGGATTGTCAAGCACCATCGTCTCTACAGTTTACAGAGAATGGCCTAACAAAATGAGAAAATATCCAGTGAGCAGCAACCCTTTGGACCAAAATGCCTGGTTGAGGCCAAAGGTCAGGGGAAAATAGCTAGACCGGGTTGGAGATGGCTAAAAGGCTGCATCATCTTTCAAGGCTGATTTTAGCTTGACTGATTTTCTGTAATTGTAAGTCACCTCAGACAACATAATGTAATGTAAAAGGTAACATATAATGTAAGGGCAGTGGTAACTCAAACCACCCATACAACCAAGGTTTGCGAAGGCCATCTCTGAATGCACAGCACGGCAAACCTTGAGGCAGTGCAGCAGCACACTGTTGAAATGTCAAGGCCTACCTTAGCATTGTTGCTGGCCAAACCTTTATGACCACAGTGTATCCACCTTCTGATGGCGACTTCCAACAGGATAATGCATCACATCACAGACCCAAGGGTGGATTAATGAACGGCCCTGCCACCCCCAGGCCCAAGGCGCTAGAGGTCCCAAGGGCCAGGCCAAATTGCCCCACCACCCCCACCCCCAACCCACCCACACACATCGTAATCCTCTTCCCCCAGGGCAGGGGCCTCATGTACCAGGTAGCATAGTGTACGTAGTGTACGTATGTGAGGTAAAACCCCCCATAAAGGGCACTAGGCTCCAGGTCAAATGAACCTTCTACCCCTCCCCCTCCAAGATTAGCATACATAAAAAAATAAACTTTTTAACAGTCACGACCGTCTGTGTACTGATTTCCTGTGGGGCTCCGCCCCTTGTGCCATGTGCGCCTATCTATTGTTCCTACAGAGTGTGGGAGATGGGTGTTGCCATAATTGAGTCCATTATAAGAGGCTGGGGTTCATCTCTCTCTCGCTCTCTCTCTCTGCTCACGGCAGCGCCAGGCTCCACTCCTCTTTGGACTTATAGGGGAATTCTCCCTCCTACGTTTTCGTTATGTTTTGGGTTTTTACATCAGGCACACCCCTAGGCATACATGCACTACATTTTACTTTATGCCATTTGCTGATTTTCTCATTTGTAAATAAATATATTTTGTTAAACTGACGCTACAGTGTGGTTTCCCTTTATATTGCGGCTGCTTTGAGCCAGGCGGTCGTAACATAACCAACTAGGTTAAAAATGGATGGATGGACAGGTTGGGGGGAGGGACTTGTGCAAGACAATGTTTTGCCAAGGGTCACTCGATTCCTTAATCCATCCCTGCACACCATCTCAAACCGGTTTATTTGACATGGCAAGGACTGCTGTGTACTGAAACCATCACCAGATCCCAGTTCATTTCAGCAGTTGGGGGATGTGATGGGGCAGTTATTTTGACATGCAGACAACAAATCAGCAGCAAGTGCTTGATGCTTTTTTGGATCAAAAATCCTTGTTAAAATCTATATCAGAAGAATTCAGTGCAATTCTAAGGGCAAAATAGGGTCTACCCCAGTAATAGCAAGGTGCGCTACAACTTATTTTACGGTCTCTGTTACAGTGTATCCACATCATAAGGTACAATTATAACAAAATTTGTAATAATATGTATTTACACAGTACCATAGGATTAGGGTGAGGGTTAGGATTAGGGTTAGTGTTTGGTATGTACAGTGTGTAAGCACTGTATAAAATATAGCATGTTGTTACATTTAGATACAGTGTAAAAAGAACTGTAAAATAATGTGTTATCGAGAGGTGTTCCTGCTACAGTGCTGGAGGAGTGCAGAGTTCACTTCAGAAAACCAAAGGTCACCTTCGTCTGGTGTTGATGGGAGCTCCCTGACGCAGTATGGACCGAGTGCCTCCTTCGTCCGCCTCTGTTCACTCACGGGGTGGGATCCGGGGGGAGCCGAATAACAGGGGGGTTAGGGTTGACTTTGAGAGGCACATCAAACAAGTGTGACACTAAATCTGGAAAGTATAGCGAGGGGGCTTATTTGCAGCAGACTTTTGATGTATAGTGTTTACATGTTTCCAGGGATTTCTTGCCTTGTTATACAAGGCATGCACACACAGGCAGCGGTAGAATCCTCCCACCCTGCTGCATACATTGTGACCTGCTGAAGCTGAAAGGCCACTTTTACTTTTCTCCACGGCAGAGATTTTAGTCGGTGAATGCAGAGCAGGAAGACACACAGATACACACACAGTAACACACTCACGTACACATGCAGAAAGACACAAGCACACACACACACACATGCGCGCGCACACACACACACACACAAACACACACATCCACATACAAACATACACACAACCCCAAACAAACACTGGTTGCCAGTTTGCATATTATCTCAATAATGAATGAGTCATTATTTAACTTTGTCTGATCAATGCTTTATGTTGATTGTGTTGCCTCAATGCGAACATGTTACAAATGAGTATGAATGGCAACAGATTTTGCAATTATCACAAAACTACAGAGGTTAGAAACTAGGTTAATTGTATTGCTTGGCAAATGGCAATGGGAACATTGTTTCTGAGGCTGGTAGCTTCAGAAAAGAAATAGAAAAAGAAATATAGAGATATGGTCATGAAAACTGAAGCTAACACTGAAAGACCTGTGGTCTGGAGCTACTTCACTGCAGTCATGCCAGACCAACAGATATGACCTGGAGTCAGCCTATGGGTGTGTGACGATGTGAACTGCACCGTCACTAACAAATAGCGCTCCAAATGAGCGCTGTTAAACTTGCTGGTGCATTTTTCTTTCATGTGGTTTCCCTTAATTATGGACTTACAAACTTGGACTTTGACCTACACATTTTTTAAACTATGAACATTTACAAACACTCCTCGTTTGAGTGCGAGGTTGCAGCAGCAAACGCACGTGAACAGAAAATACGGACACAACTTATCTTTCAAACAGAACTTTATTACGGCTATAAACAATTAAACTACATCACTGAAATTTCAGGCATAATGGCATGATGCGCGCAATGCTGTGTGTCTGTATTTCTCTTGTTTAGATATTTGTTTTACACGCGGAAAACAATGCAGCGAGTAGTAGTGTGCTTACCTGGAGTATTACTGACGCCAACCAAACCGAGCATTGTTACTGGCACTTCCTTATTCGCGCAGGAGCGTGGACTGGTGGACTGGTGGACTGGTGGACTGGTGGACTGGTGGACTGGTGGACTGGTGGACTGGTGGACTGGTGGACTGGTGGACTGGTGGACTGGTGGACTGGTGGACTGGTCTATGTGAGAGAGGGGTGTTTTGCCTATATGAGTTCTGATGTTATTTAGCGCTGTATTAAGCTTGTATTAGTAACTTTGTAATATGGAAAAATTGTTTATCACAGACAATGTGGAGTTGAGCTGTTTGATGGTGAAAATGTGTGTTTTATGGCTTGATTGATTTTGTTTATGTTGGTTAACTCCTGTTGGGAGGAGCAAGTGTCTATATCACCTGTATTCTGGAAGGGGCATTCAGTCTGGTCAGGGCCTCTGAGGTGAGAGGATCTCTTTCTGGTAGTTCAGTCATAGTGTCTGTATAGACTTTTGCTTAAAACAAGCTTAGTGTTTTTTTTTTCTTTTCTGTTAAATGTCTTGGTTCATCCTATTTGTAACCTGTCGGCAGCTTAAAATACATTTTTGTACTATTGCATGGAACCATTTTCTCCTGGTGACTACCTCTTCCGCTCAACACACTACCCCTCAGGGTGCAAATGGATTGTATTACCTGGTGTATATTTGAAGTCCTTCAGAATGTCTCTGACACACTTACAGTACAGTACAGTAAAGGTTTGTAAACATTTTTAATAGTAGTCATATAATGCGTATTTCATATGTATTAATCGCTTTTCCAGTGACACATGAAGAGAAATTGTCATTTTACCTCAGGTGACAAATCTATCAAGTAGACATTTTTGGAGCAATGAATGCTAGCAGATGAAGTAGCCAACACCAGTTAATTATAAATAGACCAGAGAATTGATTATGGATGAAAGAAAGGCATGGTCCAGACTCTGCAGGATCTGTATATTCTGAGTGACTCTGATGCTGCCTTTGGGTTGATTGCCTTCAGGAATCAATGCCTAATTTTCAGATATTGCCATCAACGAACTTAACATATGCATTACTGAGCTATACACTATTTATGTAACCAATTGCACCTATTGTTCAAATCTTTAAGATACGCCAAACATGCATTAGGTGGCAAAGCAGAATAAGACATCTTTATTCTATCTTATCTTTTCCATGCTGAATACATTTCATTGAGAACCTTCAAGAACTGTAAGAATGCAATCAACCATCAGATCCAATTAGTGTCATAATTATGATAGATTAAAGGCAAGTTGGTGGTGCCGGCATTGTAACGGCATTGTTTGAAGGGTCATTTGCTGCCTAATTGACTTAGCACACAGCGCTGAAGGCACACACTTCCCATCAGTGCCGCTGTTTACGCTTTTCAATGAATTCCATTTTGGTGATCCGGCAGGTGTGTTTCAGAGCGACCTTTTCAGGGTATGCTGAGCAAGGTGTGTGTGTGTGTAAGAGTGTATGAAAGTGTGTGTGTGCGCATACTGTAAGTGTGTATGTGCAAACAAATGCAAAAAAACACGGGCGTGTGTGTGCGTTGTGTATGGGAACAGGGTTGCAGCTTTAGGGTGGCATGGGCATACACAGGCTGATATGACATTAAGAAAAATAAATATTAGGAGTGAAGAAATAGATTTTACATTTCACCTGGAAAATCTTTCTGGTCAGTCTGTCTGACAGTCTCTCTCTGTCTGTATTTTTCTCTCTCTCTCTTTCTCTCTCTTTCTTTCACACACACACACATGTTTTTTTGCATTTGTTTGTGGCTTGTCCCAACAATGTTACATGTATGTGAATCATCCATTAACAACCTTTCCACTCTGTCTTTTTGTTTTTGTTTTTTTTGTTTGTTTTTGTTTTTGTTTGGTCAGCTTCATTTCCGTATTACAATTTTTTTTCTTCCCTTTGTTTCCAAACTTTACCTCTCACCAGCTGTGGGGCGCAGTGAGTTTTCATCTTATGTTGCTTGCATGGACAAGCAGATCCTCAGAGAGATAGAGTGGCAGTCCAGCAGGCAGGCAAGCGGCTGAGCCTCAAAACCCCCAAGGGCCCTGGCAGATGGCTGATGGGAAGGCCAGGGAGACAGAGTCGCGAGCCAGAGATCACCCAGCAGATTGGTGAGGGATCCACTCAAGCGCTCACCCACTGGAACAGCAGAAGGCCCGAGTGTGTATGCAGCCTCACCGCCGCAGACCTGCTTCAAGAGTAAAGGTGGAGTGGTGGTAGCGGGAGTTGATGAAGTGGGGAAAAAAAACGGCAAAAAACCGGACGGGGTACATCAGGACCATGAAGAGGAGTGAATGCATACAGGTTCTCAGGAGGCCTGCAGACAAAGGGGTCATCTCCACTGCTAGCTTAGTGTTCTTTGAACTGCTTAAAAGAAACTGCTTTGAAGCGTTGCTTAATAAATGGTGGACAATAGGAAATAGACAATTAGAAGCAGGTTTGTATGCCATATTCAAGCCAAAAATGTTTTGGACCATATGTAGAGCACAGTCATCCAGGTATATCCCTGAAGGCATTCTGGTGCCTTTGTGATTTGTAATTGCACTATTTCTGGTAACCATCACATCAACAGGGGCAGTGGCGGCCTAGCAATTAAAGTGTCAGACCTGTGACCCCAGGATCGCAGATTTTAATTCCGGGTTGCCAGTAGTCACTGAGGTACCCTGAGCATGGTACTGTCCCCACGCACTGATCCCCCCCCGGGCGCCGATGACATTGCTGCCCACTGCTCACGTGTGTGATGGGTGAAATGCAGAGGTGAATTTCATTGTGTGTGCTGTGCCGTGTGATCACAATGACAAACAAGATGGGACTTTCAACAGTATGTCAGCGAACACAACTAGTGAAAGGCTCAAAGAGGGGATTGATTGGCAGCTGTCCTGGCAACACATTGGAATGTGGAACACATTTTTTTTGTTTTGCAAATAGGTCTAACGAAGAGCAGAGCATTTGAGTCTTGCCTAACTGCCGTAGTCATTTTCGTCCTCCGTGTGCTTATCCTCTCGGTGTCCCACAGGCTTTCACCAGCCTTTATGAAAACATTCGCTCTTGATCAAATTGAGTTGCATAATGACTCCGATGCACAGATGAGAGGCTCACCAACGCAGGTTTTTAAAACGATGGCACATGGAAGTTATTAAATGTGAAGTGCAGGAGATGGAGGAAAACTGTAAGCTTTTGGGAAACTGTAAGAGAATTTGGCATCGATTCTGAAGAGGAAACTTGAAATCCCTTTTTCCGCCTCCGTGTTCTCCTTCAAAGGTCCTCTTATATCAGCATGGTAATGTAATACTGAGACACTTTGAAACTCAAATGTCAGGGCTCGCAATTGAACGTCTTGATAAAGCCGAACAAAATCCTTGTTAGACCGACAAGGAGGAAATGAAGCCTGACGATTTGCAGTCTGTACTGTGAGAGGGCTCTAGTTCTTCCTTACAGAGGGCTTTATGTCCATAACAAGGGACAGCTGTGAAAGTGCAATCCAATAGACCAATGCAGGTGTGCTAACTGCTACCAGCTGCGTAACAACTCCCTTTGTACTTCTAACCCTGCCCAAATCACATCTTAATCTTCCACCGAGTCAGCATTTTGCATGTTTATATTCCAGAAGCCCACCACATGTCACTGTGAGCTGTAAACATTATAACTGTGTTAGTGTGCAATATTAATATTTGTAGCCCCTGTATGTAGCCCATTTCTTAGGGCCCGAGCATCGGAGGCGGCCTGTGGCCTGCTCCAGAGGCTGTGGCTTGCACTGGAGTTGCAAAGCCCTATTGTTTTTCGAAAGATTGTTAGGGCCCGAGCACTAAAGGTGCAAAGCCCTATTGTTTTTCAAAAGATTGCTAGGGCCCGAGCACAAAAGGTGCAAAGCCCTATTGTTTTTCGAAAGATTGTTAGGGCCCGAGCACTAAAGGTGCAAAGCCCTATTGTTTTTTGAAAGATTATCAGGGCCCAAGCTCCAGAAGTGCAGGCCAGCCTACCGCAAGGTCCTATTGCTTTTTGAAAGATTCTTTCTTTCTTCTTTTTTTGTTTTTCTGCTAAACTCTGCATTTTTTATGGCACTTCCTATGCACAAAAACGTATTATATTTTGTGCACATATTAAAACTAATGGCCACTTCTCAGGGGCCGAGTCTTGGCTGTGGGTCTGACCCAGAGATTCCACAGCACCACCTTATGTGGTGTGGTTGGCATATAGTTTAAGCTACACTCATCAAATTTTGAAGGTTTTGAGCTCACCGAAATGACCAACTTTTGTATATATATTGCATTAGCCACGCCCAATAAGAAGTGAGGTGATTGGGGTAATATGAGCTTGGACACAATCAATTTTAACATATTTAATCAGGTCATATATGATGCCAAAATGTTGCTGATGTTCATTTCTGAGGCAATTTTTAATATGTTGTAATATGTATAATTAGTATCAGAGCTTTGTAAGACAGTTTTCTGAATACTCTGCCTGTACACGTGTCTGTGCCTCAAGAGATGAGGTGTGAAAATGTGTTGTCTGTGTATCTGTATTGGTTTCCCTATCAATCTGAGGGAACTGTCCCAGTCTTTTAATTAACATACAGATGTTGTTTAGCACCCTCTGATCTTATTAGGAAAAAGCTCCCACTGTAGCCAGATTGTAACAAAGCCCCCTTTCCCATACCTATTGCATATTCAGGGCTGGTACCCCTGGGTACACCCACTTTCTGTACAGTACATGTGAGCTTAGAATATCCATTGGTAGTTGGAGAGAAGCATTGATGGGCCTTGGACAGTTGGTTGATCTCTAGGAAGCCGAGGTGTGACACTGGCTAAGCTTTGCTCAGACTATGTCT